>VMBQ01001793.1:0-27425 GCA_007657795.1 Dreissena rostriformis
GGTCAAGTGAAAGTGGGTGCTATATTTTACCCAAAGTCATGACTGGGCGTGGAGCGATGGCGTGGCGTCAGGATACATAGCCAATAAAGTCACCGCCTTGGAACGGTCAATGCTAAGCACTGGGGGTTTAAACCGGTTATAGAGCGCTCAACCTCTTGGCCCAGCAATATTCATGACACATTTATTAAGTGAAAATAAAATTTATCCTCATAGCATTACAACTCAAATTTAACAGTTATAAAAGGGAATTAAAACGCAGTCAATTTAATTACTATTTAATTTGTCAATGGTAGGAAGGAGTCCAGAGTTATAGAATTACAAATTTTTGAGCCCGATGTAAAATTGTTCATACAGATGTGTGTTCAGCCTTGATCTACAACTTGCTTCAGACTGACAATCCTTTAGATACTCTGGTAGATTTGTCCACCATTTCACCAAATTATTGACACTATTCCACGCGATCGAAATACGTCTACGAGTGATCTCCTCTGTAATGGGTAAAATTCGGTCATCTGACTGTCATCCAACGGTCTTTATTGGAGAACAGCATAATAAATTGATCTATTTTCGATAAGTTTGGACACTCAGAATTGCATACAATTGCCTTCGAGAGTAAACTATCTCTTAAGTCATTATATATTTGACATTCAAGTATAACATGAAGTTCATTTTCTACATTTTTACTTAAACAAAATGTGCATGTTCTATTTTCTTCTATTAGTCCTTCATAACGCCCAGTTTCAATACGAATGGGTGCAACACCAAGTCTAAATTTACTAAATACAGAACGATGAGATAATGGTAAAGTTAGAGTACAATACTCTTCTACATTATAACTAGACTTAAACAACTTATATAATCTAAGTTTATTGCGTCCTCGGCCAGATGGACCTATATCATTATTAATTCGTCGAAGCCAGCTATTAATGTAACATTCGTGTGTAATTTCTTCTATATTAACAGCAAATGATCTTGGTATAGGAATTTCTAAATTGCAGTTCATATTCATATCATTTTCTATAAAATAAGAAGAACATTGTATATCCAATTTCTACATGAGCGTCTTGATTCACCGTGTGCCCACAGAGCCACTCTTTTGTTGAACCGCGACCCTTGCATACATGCCAATTTCGCCCAAAACAATGAGACACTTTTCCATTGTCGGACTATTGGTGGTTTCCATGCCATTTCACCGGAAATTCAATCATTTGGTGAATATTTACCAACCCCGAGGAAGAAACGAATAGCCCGGTGTTGAACAGCATCTATGCAAGAGTACGACAGATAACCCCATAAAGGTGCACTGTAGCTAATGACAGGCCATACAACTGAATCATAGAGTTTGGAGAATACATGATATGGAAGACCCCCAACAGATTTGCATTTGGCAATCAACAGGCCTAAGGCTCGACTGGCACTGTGGGCAACAGCTTTAACAGTAATATTCATATCAAGATTTTCATGTAAAACAACACCCAAATAAGTATATCTGTCAACTACATAAAGCTGATTGAAACCACACATAAACTTATACGATGTACATGGTGTAGATTTTGGTCTAAAATGAACAATATTGCTTTTATTACAATTTACCACCATATCATTAGTCTTACACCAATCATTTACGCCATTGATTAACATTTGCAAATCTTCAGCAGTTTCTGATAATAGTACAATATCATCGGCATACAACAAAATACATATCTTTTCATTGTCTAAAGTTAAACCAATGTCTAATGACTTAAGATACAATGTCAGATCATCTATGAACAAATTAAACATCAAAGGAGATAGGATACAACCTTGACGAAGTCCACAGTTTACATCAAACCAATCAGTTTCAAAAGAATTTAATCGAACACATGATTTTACATTTGAATACAATGACTTTATAGCTTTCAACATTTTACCCGTAATACCAAGATTTTCAAGACGATGCCATAAAACTTCTCTATTAATAGTATCATATGCTTTTTTAAAATCAATAAAAGCGCAAAAAGTATCTTTTCGTTTCTTCTTACGACTTTCAATAATGTTTGTTAAAGATAAAATATGGTCTGTCGTGCTTCTTCCTTTTCTAAATCCATTTTGTTCATCACAAATTTTTATATTATTCTCAGACCATTTACTAAGCCTGTTATTTAAAACATTACAATAAACCTTATACATTGACGATGATAATGAGATTCCTCTATATGATAAAGGGTCTCTTTTATCTAATGACGAGGATTTAGGAATAGGTTTGATAATACATTTACCCCATAAAGAGGGAATAATACCGTTATCAAAACATATATTAAATAAAACATGAAGAAATGAGACACAAGTATCATTGTTAAGTACTTCGACTGGAATATTGTCGATACCATTAGCTTTACCCCTATTAACAGATAACAATGCATTTCTAACATCAACTATACTAATGTGACTATTAAAATTCATATCAGGAAGATTTTGATGATTAGTTTCATGTCCATTCTCTGGTTGATGTGGTGAGGATTTTGATGTTTGGAAAAGAGAGCTAAAGTCATGTTTCCACCTATTTAGAACGGTATCTAAATCCCGAGACACCGAACCATCTGACGTGACGACTTCAATTGGTATATCGTTACTTGTAGAGCAATTGACCCCAATTTTACCAATTGATTTCCAAAAATTGGTCGAATCAACATTACACTCATTTAGCAGCTGTGATTGCAACGCATACCAATGGAAACGCTTAGCTCTCTGGACCTCTCGATCAAAACACTTACGTTTTACAATATAGTTTGACTTTAACAATTTCTTATCACTAGTTATATCACATTTAAGCCATTCCTTTTCTGCAAAACAAACATTGTTCCATAAAGTAGTCAATTTATCCGACCACCACGGTTTTCCTGGACGCCTTTTTTTATTATTACAACCAAATTGCACAATTTTACAAGGTAATCTATTGGACATATTCTGGTGGATTATATTACACCAATCAGTATAGATATCATTAACATCAGACTGTGTTCTAAAACTACACTCGAGTTTAGATATAGTATTATTTACAATCTGCAAAGTTTCATTATCTAGCATAAAATCATTTGGCACATTTGTTACATCAAACTTGTTAAAACTTGACATAGGGTGAGCCTTCATAGTTACTGATTCAATACAGTTATCTAAAATAATATTCCACAGCAGTAATGAGTGATCAGGGAAAGAACTAGATGCTACATTGGGAATTATTTCAGCATCATTAATTAAGTCCGACACTCTCTTAACAGTGAACTGTTCAAATGACGATAATTTAACATGGCTAACAATACAATAGTCAACAACAGATTTACCTTTTGATGATATTGATGTAAAGTCATTACATGTATTATTGCGACCATTTAACATACACATGTTAACATTTATTAGAAACTCTATCAATAAATCCCCATATCTATTCATATTAAAATCAATCACATCACGTTCAATAACATCGTCTATACCTCTAATAAAGTCATCATTATCACCACATCTGCTATTAAAATCACCACATAGATACAAAATACCCTCATTTTTATACTGGTAAATCAAAGACAACAAAGTATCATAAAACTTATTCACGTCATAATATCTAGATGAGTGTTCAGCTGGCAGGTAACACACGCATGGGATGATTGAAAAATTGTTAAACTTGTGTTCTAATTTTAATAATAAGAAACCTTCGCATGAGTTATCACATACTGTTATATTAAATTCGTCTACTAAAAGGTTTGACACGAAAAAACCAACTCCTCCCAAACCGGCCTTGGCGTTTCTGTGGATCTCTTTCCGGTTATGCCCGAACCAAGTAAAACCCTCAAGATGTAAAACTTCGCTTCCAGTTAAATGACTTTCGGCTATTCCTAAAATATCTATATTACAATTTAAAACACATGATGATCTTTAAACATAGTTATCAGAAAAACAGTCTGTTCTCCAGCCTCTCACATTCCAAAACCCGGCTCTTATCTATCTGCGATCACGGTTGTGCCCATCAGACCGTCCACGATTAGAGCGGCCCATTGCTCCATCACGATCCCCATGATAGACCCCGTGGTAGCCCCCCTGGTAGTCTGACTGGCGAGAGTCAAACCTCATATCACGTCTGTCAACGTAATCACCCCTGTCCTGATCACGACGATCATTGGTGTTCGGACGATAACGATAAGAGAGTCGCCCCGAGTCACGATTGTCACGCCTAGATTCCTCACGGTTATCGTCACTACGGCGGTTTACTATTCTGGTTCCCCTCATTGTAAGATTGTCGGACTTGATTACACTTAAGATAGTCGCAAAGTTCCGACTATTTTTCCGCTGTTCTGGGGCTAAGTCGTGGTTGATAAATACCTTTGAGTACTGGTTGATATGTCTCAGGTCAGATTTAGCATTCATAACAGTCTGCTTATCCTCCTTTCACTTAAACGTTGCTATAACAACACTAGGTCTGGACTCAGTTCGTGATTTCTTGCGTTCAGCCTTTGACACCGTGATATTGGATAATTTCAAACCGTCTTTCAACATGGCGTTTACTTTGGCGGAGGTACTTTCACTGGCTGTCTCAGGTAAATTTCGAATTACAACACTCAAAGTCCTATCTGGGGCTATTTGCTGAGGAACATTTGAGGTAGTAACAGGATGTCTCATGGTCGACAGGCTTTCTATCTGCCCCCGAATGGCAGCAAGATCGTCCGCTTAATACGCCTTTACTGTTTCTGCAAACTGTTCAGCTTCGTATCCAATTTCTGATCAACACCGCGTTTAATTTTTTCTAACTCGCTATTCACTCGCTGATCTAAAATTTGTGAAACCTTGTTTGTGATACGTGATTCCAATGTTTTCTCAAACTGATCAAAACGTTCGTTAAGCCCCATATACATCATATGGACATCAGACGATAGCTTGTCGAACATCTGTTGAAGGGTTAGTGTAGGATTGACATGAACGTCAGCTTTGTCCACCACGATCTCCCTTGTTGAAGTTTCAGGTGAGACTTTACGGGATTCTTTACGGGATTCTTTATATAAGTTTCTCCTTGATTTACTATTGGACCGGTCCTCTATTGCAATTATAGGCGAATCTCCTTTCGTCTTCTTGGTCGCTGTATCACAGGTGCCTGACACGGAACGATGGCGTTTGCGATTACCAGTTGACGGTGTTGCCACTTAAGTAATTACCTGAGAGGACATGATAGAATTCACGTAGTCCGCTGCCTCTGACGTTGATTTCTCTGCCATTTTATGCAAAGTCAAATATAGGAAAAGGTGAGCTAAATACGAAGAGCGAGTACTACAATGCAACACAATGTATTATGCACTATAGAGCGGCTCACTAATCCGTAACGCTCAAGCGCGCAAGGTTTTTCTTTATTCACCGTCGTGATAAAGATTATAGTCCCACGCCTCTTCTCATGCGTGACGGAATTTTAGCGATGACTACCTTTACCTGAAGTCCACAGGCGAATAAATTTACTTGTACTTGATCGTTACTATAAATAGTATCAATCGAAACTCCTCGGTGAAAATAAGATCAAAATGCAATGACACCAAAATTGCAAAATTTCACAAAGTCACAGTTTTCAACAGAACCTTCTAATAATCCGTATACATATATCCCATAACCATTTCCAAAATCACTTTTTAACACTGTAATTTCCTTTTTTACTTTGCAACTATTGTAAACAACCTGTCCACCATTGACCGGAAACATGTGGACCCTGTCTACAAAACTGCAAAAGATGCAGATGATGAACAATATATGTTTTGTTAGATGTATGTAAAACCACTAACATACTTATTGTAAACGGTAGACTATTTCATGATAGAGGAGTTGGTCAATAAACTTTTACTTATAATGGGGAAAGTACAGCCAACTTCCGCTATTTAAGGGGTGTTGCGGCAGTTTATTTAACCGAGGATATATTTATGGCAACACCGATGTTATTATCACAACCCAATAGTTTTGTTATCAGAATCATCACACATTTATGACCGAGTAGGTTCATAATAGGTACTCAGTGGTTCGATCCCAGGTGCGGTTAACTTTTTTTTTTATTCTTTTTTTCCTTTTTTTTATTTCACTCTTGTTTTTTTCCTTGAGCTCTTTAGTCCTATTGTTTACATTAATCAATTTAAAGCATTCAAATACAAACTTCAAAACATGCCGAAATCTGTCAGCAAGTCCCTGTTATGGATGATTAAGGTCGAGTTTGATACTGTATGGTCTTATGTTTGTGATTACATATTGTATTAGTGTTGTGTTTTAGTAAGCCGTTGTGATCCCAATTAAGATTGTAAACAATCTATAATGTTTATGCATATCTCTAAAAGTCTATGTACCGGTACTTGGGTTTCGCCTAATTGCTGTATTTTAGGAAATTTGACATAGACGGTAGGGATAGTTAAACAAAAAAATCTCTGTAAAAAGTGCGGTGACCCCCCTTTTTTATTTTTGTTTTATGATAACAATACGTAAATAAACATATCTGAGCAGTTCCGCAAAAAGTTATTAGATAGAACTTTTTTAATCTATTTTTGTGTTAAAATAGTAAAAAAATGACGTTTTTTTTGGGTGACATAAACAATATAAAAATTAAAATTTCTTAAAATTTAATTTGTGTTCTCCATTTTTTGGTAGTTTGTGGTTTAATTAAATGGTATATGATATATATTAGCTTATAAAATATCAATATGTTGCCAATTTCATAGGTTATTAATCATTTTTATGCAATTAGAGATTTTTCAGTTTAAATGAAAACGTACATGCTATATAATGGTGAATAAAATCAAAACAAGGCCGGTGACCCTATGTTTTTATCTCATTTTTCGTATAGTATTTGTATGTAGTACTTGAATATAAATTTTGAACAAAAGTTATTAGATGGAAAAAAATCAGCAAAACTGCAGCAACACCCCTTAACCGATTTTAAAGTGCACACATTCACGGAAACCTTAAATCGTGCCCTAGTGACATTTTCTATGAGCACGAACAGCTCGTTTACTAACGGTACTATTAGCCAGGGGATATGTTTTAAATGTGAATCAGAGAACGCTTATAATGTCTTGCACGATATAATTAACGGTGTTCAAGAACTAGAACACATTGTTCAATTAGGTGTTCACTCTCGAGTTCAAGACAACATAAGCACACATGTGTACATGTATCATTGCTAAGTGTATGAACATCAATAGATGTCACATTAATAACGAGGTTCAAACGAGCACACTGTAATATCAATTAACACAACTTTATATTAATTTATAGTTTATTCTATTAATGCAATATACATTTGTTCACCCGTGCCAAGTTTATTTATAGTTTCATTTATACCAGACGATTGTACAGATTTAGCGGCAATATCAAACGTCAAAACGAACATAATAACAGTTATCAAATTACGTTTGTTTCTGAATATAATTTAATATAATTATAATAATATTGAATCGAAACCGTTAGGACATATTCAAGTGAACAGTATTTAACGTTGAAATATGTCATTTGTGGTATGAATATCGAAACAGAGTATCACGCTTGAGCCATACTTATTTGCGCATTAAGATATTTCTATTTAAATCGGTGAAATGATTATCACATACAGACGATATGTATCGCGCAACAATCATTTCGCTCGCTGAAAAGTCAAGTTAACAATGTTATTGTGTTTAGGTATAGGAAATGTATATATCCAAGTTCGTTTCCAGCTTGTTACTTTATCGTTCATTTTTTTTCCGAATATATTTGCCCAAATAATAATATTGTCAATACGACAAGAATGATATAATAGGTTAAATTGTCAAGGACACAATGGCTGCTTGACGTTGTTTTTATACATATGGTTATACTGAACACATGAGTCTATGTTAGGTATATTGCTCATCTTTTCACATAGGATGATTCACATATAATTTGACACACAGTAACTTTATGAACAAGGCGATATGGCGTATCATACAATTATACAACTCGCTTAAAGTCGTTAAACTATGTAAAATAAATAATGGTATAAGTATATTCGAACTTAATATATCTTGTAAGTAACTATTTATTTATTCACTTGGCTGTGTCTACGTTTTATTTTTTTAACGTTTCAAATTATTTTCCAAAATGTATGAATCACTTAAAATAGTATTGTGTCCAGTGACGTTATTAAGGGACATCGTCCGAGTCCTATGAACACGTTTGTATAATAAGATCATAAATATATTTGTATTTGTAAGCTCTAGACTACATGTATGCGAATATACCTTTCTGAAAATTTTACGTTCGAGATCTATATTTTGTACTGTAAAGTTGTTTGAAATTGGTTTGTGTAAATAACAAATTAATCCAAATTGTAAATTAATGTATATGTGCTTATTGCTATAAGCCAGATACTTGTCATATTTAATGTATGCAAATATATGCATATACCATTGAACGGAGAGAACAACGTTTATTTTTTGGGCAATATCTGAAAGAAACTATTACTCCAGATATGTATCTTCCATAGTAGAATTATCTTGTATTTAACTGCCTATCATGTCATTATACTTATTCTGTATCATTAACAAATTGAATGTACGCAAATTGTTTTCCGATAATTGATCAATTTCTGGTTAATACAAAGCCCCCCCCCCCTCCGTGACAAATCGTTATTAAAATAATGTCAGAAAACCTCTTAGAATTGTGCAATTCTAAAAACATTATGGCGTTCATGCTATTCCTCATCTCAACTCAGACTCTAGCTGTCTAATTGCAGACTACATACTTATGGTCTGTAACGTTGGAAATTGAATTAAAAGATTCGTGTGTAAAAAGAAATGAATTTAATCCCCAGAGTAGTTGTAATAACTTTCAGATTAATCCGAATTGAAACGTCAGCTCTTATACACTGCTATAAGGTCAGAAATTGATTATGTCCAGTGTAGAGAGGCAATACAATCAAACCCTTAGAGACCGAAATGTTGCATTCTCGATATGGGTTCTACTTTTTATGTTTCACTGATGCAGGTTTATTGGTATGTTAGCGATTAAAGTTCCACGACACGTATTATATGTAGATGTGAATTATTTGACCTTCATCGGGTAAAAATCGGTATTATCCAATACACAGCCAGCGTAGCTCTAGATCAGACTGCACGTTTGTGAAGTATGCTCAAGAGGTACCCTCTCCGCTATAAGGTCACGCAAGCGGACAATGTAGCTGCTCATCGGAGCATACGGATTCAGAAGCATATATGGGGCTTCTCAGCTTGGATATTTCATTAGGTTCAATTTCTCAAGACGCTGCTAATTTGTTAACAAATTGTCTTATTGTGCCGATGATAAAAGTATGGCAAAAGTATTGATCGAGGTTGCGAATAATTGTACAACTGATCAAAAATAACATCTTTACCATGTCTGCAATCGGAGTTACACATATATCCAGTCTGTAATAGCTATTAGCAAGAATATGCGACATATATGTGCATTCATTAGCTAAATATAGTTTGAAATGTTTAGGATAAGCTTACAAGTTGTGGTCTGTGAATTCTAGGGATGTAACAACAAATCTCGTCAACAACAGACAGTTTACTTTTTTACAAGGTCATTGTTTCTAAATTGTATACTTGCCTATAAACATAAACGTGTTTTGTGATTAAATGCGTATTAAACAAGCGTTTTCGTCATATTTCTCGATGTCAGCAACTTTATATGTTCCGTGATGAGTGAGTGTATTTCACAGAATGAGCTGTATTCAATGTTTGAACAAAAATCACTTATGTCAGAGTTATAACATGCTAACTCGGTAATTTCATTTTCAGCATTCCAGTGTATAATTTAAACTATATGAGGTCACACACGTTTTTGGATTCGTTCCTTTTCATTCTTTGTCCGAGGCAATACCAATCACGAATTGTTTTGAGTTTCTATTAACACACCACCGTCTTTGTTTTCGACCGCCCAACATAATAGTTTCCCTGAAAGAATTACTATAAAAGAATAGCCATTCCCTTAAGAAACTTAACATGTAGTAAATATTCCTAAAGTTTGATATGATAAGAGCAATAGTTGTGTTGTTTGAACAAAAATGTATATTACAAGTGACACATGTATGAAGTGTGAATGAGATATTACAGTTTGCCGTGTACAAAGGTCTTATCTTGTTCGATACGCATGGAATATGCGCATCTTCTGCGACGAAGAAAGTTTGCGTAAATCAATGTTTAAGTTATGTAAACATTTGGATTTCACACACCGAATTCTCAAATTAAGTTTGTTTATAAATAAGGTTTTGAATATTGTTCTGAAGGGAAATTGCATTTAACCATAAAGTTTATAAAAACATTGTGTTGCCAGATTGTTTACATTAACACACTCTGTTGAAAGAGCATTAATTTTACCATGCTATTGTTTATACTGCAGCAAATTGAGTTCATGGATAGTTGGTTGACATTTAAAAAGCTGTTAGAATAAGCTTTGATAGACTAGCAGTTTTAGTTTACAATTTGATATTATAGAGAACGGATGTACATGGAAATATTTGATAGAACAATAGAAACAAGAGAAAAAAGTGATGTAATGCTATTTATGAAAATTATAGTGTATAATATAGTGAAAAGTGCAATAGTATGTGTTCGTCTTATTTTACCCTGAGGTGGATATAAAATAGACCCTATAGAACAAATATTATTGTGTTAAGAATAGCGGTAAATAAATGTTATTATAATTACTGTTTTCATTAGCATATTGTCGAATGCATCGCAGAAAAAAACATTGTCATAAAAAAAGCAAGTTTATAATAAGCTATTTTGCGAATGAAATTAAAATAAGTATTTTTAACAATAAATGATACTGTGCCTATTTAGCACTTTGTTAGTTTAAACATATTTATTTCAAACAATACACATAGTTTTACATTGAAGTACATACAACATGAATAGAGTTAACATGTTTGAATAGGATGAGAACGGAAGACAAAGTCTTATTTAGTTCTTCTCCCAATACAAATACAATTACATGTTGTCAGACGAACATAGTTGGTTTTTTATGATAACACAATAATAATAGAATGAAAAAAAGGAGAGAAACTTCGAGTAGAGAGTTTCATTTGTGAAAAAAGAACAGGTAATAAATTAACCTTTGAAAGGTGAAAGAAAGAGATTGGCAGAGTTCTGGGAAGAAAGAAGAAGAAGTTTAGAAATACTCGATTAGGGCGAAGGAGGAAAAGAAGGTTGAGAATCGTTCTGTAGCATATTTACGAATCAAATCGATTGCTATTAACAATAAATGTGTGAACTGCATCAGCTATTTTAGTATTTGTTAAGAAGTCACGAGTGTTGTCTCCATATAGAATAGTTTTAATGCAGGGAATACGGATATTGAGTTAAAAAGTTCGCCGCGAATATGTACATACTGAGTGCATTCGAGAAAGTAATGTGACGTCGTTTCATGACGCCCGCATTGACATAACGGGGATGTAATAATGTTGCGCCTGAAAAGATGTTCATTTAAGGCACTACACTTCGTTCTTAGGCGCGTGTGTAACATATGGGATCGTCTTTCGCCGTATAAAAATAGGGGATTTGCAATCGGTCGATCTATGTTAATGAGCCTTTTGAAGGACTGGATCGATTCCGCGTGTTTACGACATCGGGAAGATTATTTCATTCAGAAACAGTGGACGGTAGAAACGAATTTGAATAAAGTGACGTTCGCGCTTGAATTGTTTGGAGATGTGAAGAATTTCTTAATGAGTAATTGCTACTCGACCCAACTGTTGCGGGCAAAAGAGCCTGTAAGTAGTTAGAAACATTGTTCGAGTTAATTTTGTACATTAATATTAACTTATGTTTGCGTCTTCGTTGACTAATAGTTTCTCATCCTAACTCATTATAAAGATCTTCTAATGATACCAAACGTGTACATCCGGATGTTATTCCCGCTGCTTCGATTGGAATTTTTTCTAGTTCATCTTTTTCATATTGCGTACAATTATCAAATACAGAATCTGAGTACTCAAGGATTTGCCTTATAAACGATACATATATTTTTTCGAGAGTTGTTCTATCAAGCATTATTTTTAGTCGACGCATTATATGAACTCGTGTCCATGCCTTTTCCTTTATGTAGGATATATGTACATGCCATGTACAGTCATTGAACATAAAAACACCTAAATGTTTATGGACACCAACAATAGGAATATTAACGTTTTGCATAGTCAATGGTGGATGAGTTGGTTTATTTATTTTGCGAGAAATTAGTATTGATTCGGATTTTGAGGGATTAAAGCATACCAACCATTTTTCAGCCCAGCTGGAAATTTTATCGATATCTGACTGCACTACGGCTGCAGTAGCGTTAGGTGAATTCACGACCATGAAAAGACTGGTATCATCAGCGAACAAATGTATGTGTGCATTGATATCAGTAATAATGTCATTTATATAGACTAAAAAACATAAGTGGTCCTAGAATAGAGCCTTGAGGGACTCCGGCGAGAATTTCAATAGGGGTTGAATGCGAACCCGGTAATATAACTGTCTGTTTACGATCAGCAAGATAATTCGACAAAAACGATAAAAGATTTCCTCGAATTCCTTCTTGTTGTAATTTGCATATAACACCTTTGTGCCATACTTTATCAAAAGCTTTACTTATATCGAAGAATACAACTCTGACCTCAAGGCCATTGTCTAGGGCTCTGCAAAATGAATTATAAATATATGTAAGCTGGTTGACAGTGGGGTCATCTGGTAAAAAACCAGATTGAGTTGGTGCAAAAAAATGCATTCGCACGAAGAAAATTAAAAATGTGTTAATGTAATATCCTCTCAAAGATCTTCTCAGTAGTATTTAACAGTGATATTGGACGATAATAAGGCGCTAAGGATGGATCACCTTTTTTGAAAATTGGGCACACATTTGCAATTTTCCAACAAGAAGGCATTTTGCAAGTATGTAGACAAGAGTTAAATAAATCACACAAAGGGTAGCTCAATTGATGCATTGCCTCTTTGAGGATTCGGTTATCTATTCCATCGGGACCGGATGCTTTTCCTATCTTTAGACATTTAATTGAGTCAATGACCTCATCCTGTGTTATAAGTATAGACTGAAGACTGTAAGCGTTTGCATTGTGCATAGGTGGAAGATCGTGATTGCTTTTATCAACTGAACACTGACTAGCAAAGTACTTGTTGAGCATATCGGCTTTACTTATATCCTCCACTACAAAATTATTGGTTTGGTCATCGTAAAGAGGCGGAATTGTGTTATTTGTGTTACTAGGAATAAATGTTCGAAGTGTTGTCCACCAGTCTTTAGCGCAAAGATCGGATGACTTGAGCTTCTGTGCAATACTGTTAAAATAATCAATTTTTGAATTACGTAGAGGTAAAACAACCTCATTCCTGACATGACGGAAATTCGACCAATTCATAATACTATTAAATTGCTTTGCTTTTCGGTAAAGGCGTTTACGTTGACGATTTTTTTTTCTGTATACCATTGTTTATCCACGGAAGATCTCGAGTACGGATACAAACATTTGTGTTCGGAATACATGTGCTTGCTATGTGCAATATAGTTTAAGTTATGTTTCCTGCGTAAATATCAACGTTTTCGCATTTTAGTAGATCCCAATTGGTATCCGACATTAATTGTCGTAGTTTTTGATAATCCCCAATGTCGTAACGCCAGATATGTCGATAAAACGTTTTACATCTGGGTTTTGTAAATTTTAAGGTAAAAAAAACAGGGCAGTGGTACCGAACAGTTTGATCTTAAAAGGGTTCGCCTGTTCCAGAAAGTAGTACGGTATTCCGATTGCTTACAAATGTTAAGTCAATCATGGACGATGTTTGTTCAGTATAATGTGTTGGTTCGTTAATAAGTTGCGTTAGGTCATGTTGTTGACATAATTAATTAAGTTTTCGTGCCGACTATTCAGCGAAAGTATTAATGTTAAAATCACCTGTTATAATAATATCATTTATTCGTGTTTCTCTGGCTAGCGCTATGGAATCCTTAAAATAATGCATATATGATCTATCCGCACTAGGCGGTCTATAAAATACGCCATAAAGAATAGATTTATTTCTTGAGTGAAACACTTCAATCCATATACATTCTACATCATTTAATTCAAGATCATTTCTAGTTTGAAAGCAATACTTTCATTTACGTAAATAGCAACGCCACCATGTGAATCGAATGGTCGATCCTTACGAATTGGTTGGTGAAAGCCATTAAAGAGGAGATCAGTAGATGGGATTGAACTATTTAACCATGTTTCAGTAAAACCAATAATATCAAATTCACGTAGACCTGAGTAAAGAACATCTAATTTCTGTTTAAGACTTTGGATATTATAATGAACAAAAATTGTTTTGAAGCTGAGTCATTGGGATTTGATAAAGAACTGTTTACATCTGTGTTAAGAGATGCATTAGAAAAAGAAGGACCCGGGTTTGGATGTACATCACCTGACCGTAATAAAACTAAAAAGATCCGACAGCATGTTAAGACAACCAAGAAGCGTTTTAGTAGCTTCTTGAGAAAAATAATATCAGTATGTATGTGTTTTCCTATTAGGAAACGTTTACATGGATGTTCAATACTCAGTGATATGTTCATAGACTGGTGTACACTAATTTGTAATGAGTAGAGGCTGGTTACATTAAGTCATAATTGGCATGCGTATAACAAGTGTATGAATAGTGAAAAAATAGCTGGTGATCTATATGCAACCATGACAGCGTTTACTGGTCTCTGTTTAATGTACGACATAATAATATGATCTAATAAATACGAGATAAGCCAGAAACGCTCACATGATACGTTGGTTGCATTTGACAGTAATGCCAGAATGCGACAGGGTTGACGATAAGATTTGAAAACGCCGTTTGCTACAGAACTGGTTCGTTTGGTATCATTTTCATGATATTTGAAGTGATGTTGGGTGTATAAATAAGCACATGATAGTAACCAATGACTGACAATTAAAATGGGAATCATTGCAATTATAAATAATATACGTGAACAGAACAATAAATAGAGTTTGCAAATTAGTATAGTAAGCGTAAACATAACGATGATAGTTTACGATAAGGTACACTTACAAGTATAACAATGTAAAAGCATTACGCAGAATGCAGCAATATAGTGATACAATACAATAATGCAATAGAACAGTGTATACAGTGTTACAGTAATTATAATGGCATATATTTAAAGCAGATATACAATAATTGGGTATATACTTACAACCACGTGCATTTATTAGAGGTGCAACGGGTACCCAGCAATACCTGCATTTAACGTTTCTCAAATTCCGATCTTCGTTGTAAAAATCGGGTCAGGTACTTGAAAAAAACTGCTTATGTTAAATATTAATGTGCACCCTTTTGTTGATTCTTATATGGCTATAAATAAATAGGTTTAACACAAGTGACCATCTAAAGTAATATTGCATTGTATTAACTGTTTAATATAACAGCAGACCATGACATTACTTCCTGAAAAAAACATACTAAAAGGCCAACGAATTGTAATTGTTAGTCGGGAACAATTATAATGAACTTTTTCTTTCACAATACGAACTTAACATTGTAAAAGCTGTACATTGTGTGTGTGCGTTTTAAAGAAAGTCGCAGTTTAGGACCAAAGGTGAACTTTTTGTACATCGACATATGTATTTTATAGATTAAAACTCGAAACTTTGAAATTCTTTCAAAAGTTATAAACTAATCCTTGCATTGACTCGGTAGCGATATCGTTACATAGTTTATACTGTAACTGTTCTGTTTACCTTTACTGCTTAAATTATTCCAACAAAATCATAAATACTATGTACTATAATTATGCTTAAATTGCATCGCAATTAATTGATACAATTGACTGCTCATTCCTTTTTTTATTGAGTCAAATACATCTAAAATTGAGATCAAATGTTCGCCAGACTTGACGCACCAAAACACGTTAAATTAAAAAAAAAAAGTTTCTTATTGCTTCCGCATTGCCATTTCCCCCCACATAATTTGTTTTCACCGACGAGTTATTCTCTCGTCATTTTGGTAGAGCCGTCATTATTTACGACATGGACGTTTTATTTTGCGTTGAAAGGTAAATGGCACATACTTGTAGCATTAAGCCATTGTGGTGGTTGTGATAAAATGAACATGTCATTGTTCCGTTACTTATTATGAATCAGACTTTTATAATACTTTAGCAGATGTTTCTACCCACGTGGCCATCGCTTCTGAGTATGCAACGTCGCCAAAATGGTTTCAATGAAAGAAAATTGGCAATTCTATTAGTGGTAGTAGCGTAAAAACACATGAAACGTACACACAGTAAACTGTTTAACTCTTAAAATCTACTGAAATTATATGAAATGGGCTAAAAATACTGGCAATTTTTGGTTGGCTATGTTGGTTTCCAACGAGTTTTGATGATGGGACTAAATTTATTAAAGCTAACAGAATGACATAAGTGGTGAATGGTCGTTGTAACTGATCAGTAACACAATTCAATGACATACACTTGGGCAGATAATTGTATTTACATGCCAGTATCATAAATAATAATGCAATAATATGTTTTATAATGACGTACGTGTATTGTTTTGTGACATATAAAACTTATTTAACATTGTTTGTCATAAGGTTTTACTTCACAAACTAAGCACAATCGGAACAAAATAGAATCATTCTAAATGATTATGATTGACGTTTGTACCTGTTTTTAATGTCAGTACCTCATACAGACCGTCAATAGACATTACCATTAGTTGCCCATTTGTGTCGATGAACTAACTCACTGAAGAATATCAATTTTACACAGTGCCACCTTAAAACAAGTTAAGGATTTATTTAGACCGACATAAAAACTTAAAATACTAATTTTATTTTGTATTTGTATTACTGTCGTATAACAACCGTGGATGAATATGTTGGTGTTTTTTTTTATTTCGAAAACAAAAAGTTATTAACATGAGCATGTCTAATTCTGTCTACTTCTGTCAACGTCGGTACAATTACAGCGACTTTTAATAGTGTTACTGTTGTTTTTTTTTTCTTATAGTCAGTTAGTATTCGTTCAACAACACATTTATTCAAACTGTGAATGAAACATTTTACATTTAAGAAAATCATCAGGCAACATGAGTGATAAAGCTTTATGTGAAAACAAGTTGCAAACATAATTGACTATTCATCACACTTTTACATTCATTTGCCCATCGAAGTCGCTTGATATGTTTCAACTTGACATATATGATTCACAATAAAACCGCACTGCGAGCTATGACGTGTCCCTGAATAGAAATTAAAAAACAAATATATATTTAGAAGAGACTGATCGCTTATGCTATAGCAATAAACTGTATTTTCTATATATCCTTTACAGGAGTATGTTTTGTCATACTTATGTTGGTATTAAACGTCATAAACTTGCAAATTGTTCAAGAAATAAATAGATTAATCTTGAAAGAAAAAATGCCGCAACATATTGATTAAATATTCATCGGATTTGCCGAAACCTGAATATCTGATAAAGTATTGCGCCCCAGTGTCTTTTTTTCCTCACATACGAGTTGGTTTTACTCGTGGGCTATGTTTCTTTTGATCGTGTGTAAGCCTACAATTATATCACGTCATAAATTGTTTATTATTCTTTAAATGGTCTACGGTGAAACATGCATTATTGAGCTGTTATGTCGTAACTTCAAAGAAAATGTCATTTTTACCAGAGATGCATGTAATAAGCTTTGTTACAATTATCTTTGCAAAGTTATTTCTTCCACTTAGTTTGACTTTAAAATGTCGACAGATGTTTTCAATTTAGCAAGGGATTGGTGGAATGGAGCAAATAAAAAACGCGAAGCGCACACAAAATGTTGAAGTGAAAACATTACTGATTCTTAAAACTACTGTGATTTTATTGAATGGACTGAATATGAAACCGGCTGTTGTTTGTCTGCTACGATTTGTGACGAGTGTTGCCTCGTCGTTGTGCAATTCATGAAGACTCCTCAATACTGTTCTAAAAGGCCAAATTACAAAGCTTAGTTGTTCTAGCGAAATAAAATAGTACAAGTTTAATAGTTTAAAATTAATGAAATTGTTTCAAATAAATAATGTGATTACAGCCAGTCAAAATAAAACTATTATGATTTAACAAAAACCGAGATTCATAATCTTAAATGACACTCAGGCGTCTGTAAGAGTAAAATTTATTCAGTTATATGTTAACAATTTTCAAAGCTGTTCAGACATTCATTCGCAAGACAAAGCGTTTCTATTCGCCTAATCCTTATTCATTTGTTTACTTCCTATTGACATAAACATACACTTTAATGAAAACCAAAACTTGATATAACTGCTTTCTTTTTTTCTTATCATATATGTGATTTACTATTTTTTAAATCATCCTGCCACCTGTTGTCCTACACTGATTATACATATCCAATAATACGTTACATTTATCTAGAGGGTCTATATAAGTTATCCCAACTTTGCGTTAGGATATTTCTTGTAAATGTGAATATGTGAATACATATGTTTAAACCAACAACCGTCCGAATTAAGATCATTCAACATGTGTTGTTGTTTAAACATTCAAAAAAACACATGCATTTTTGTACATGGTAGACTATTATGTGTGATCTAAGTTTTTCTTACGTGCGACTGTGTATGTGGTAAACAAAAATATTCAATCATCACACAAATCTGCTTGAATACATATACATACTTAACTGTATGCAACATGTCTCTAAACATTATTTATAACGGACCGTATAGTCAAGTGACCCTTATATTGAGATTAATATCGTTAATAGTTCCCTTGACCTGCTGTTGTTTTCTAACAGTATATGCATTAGAGCAAACAACTATATTCACGGTAATCAAGTGTGTGCGTCATGTCCATGAACAGTGCGTGTGTGTAAATATTTCAATGCTACTTCACGGTAAATTGTTTTCTTGACGTAGATATTGCCTCGCTTTGTTTTGCTGAACAATGTGATGAGCTTCGTCATTGTAAAAGATGATTAAAATTATTTACCATTATGATGGATGCATATGTACAAAATATGCATGCTACAATTTTATTCGCCAAATAAATGCGTTTTTGGCAAAGTATAAAATGGTTATTAAAGATAGATATTCAGAAGATGTTTGTTTTGTGTGACACGTATTTGTCTTCGTTCGAGAAGAGCAATGCTCTGATAGACGTCAATCAATTTTCTTGTTGACACACCAATTCATTCAAGGTATGTTGAGAACGTGAATTATACATGTTATTTGTTGTTTATACCATTCAAGTTATATTTGTTTAATAATGTAGTTATATTTATAAATATATTTTCTTTTAAGACCATAACATTGGATTAAAATCAATGATGGCAAGTGGACTTAACTTGTTTTAATTGTGTAGTTATATTTAAACAAACACGCACACGTGAGTAAGCATTATGAAATCGATTATTATATTACTCGAACACTTCTTAACGCAATTCAAAGTATACATATTGCAATTGCTCTTCCATGCAAGGAATACTGGTCACAAGGTCATTTAAAACAAAATGACGTTCTATTCTTCAACAAGTAAACTTCATAAGTTGTCTATTCAAATACAACACTTCATGTCCATATGCTGGAACAAAACAAACGTAAACGGTAAACAACATTCATCATACAATTTAAATGTAGTGGATAAACATTATTTTGTCAGGAATGTGGCTTGGCTGTAATTTGGAGCACGATTATAATCGTTGTAACAACAAACGTGGCGGTTGAGACGAAGTGAACGTGAATCAATTGATGGTACTCGGAAATGGCGATATCGACAGGTGTTACAGTTATGACACTGATATATGTGATTGCGAAATAATTGATAAATAAGGATTGGTGTTGAATATGTACATTGTTTTTTTTTGCTTCTGGTTTATTCTGATATGTATGATTGTAGGTGCATAGAAATGATGAAACACGTTAGAAGATCCCTTAGTTGTCGTGATAAGGAAATATACTACATCACATATACTAACTCTTTCTAAACAGTTACAGTAATACAATTCAGATAAATGTTAAAACAAGTGTTTCGCGTTGAGTCCACACAAATTTTTACTTACTAACGGTAACGAATGCTATGTCGTTTATATTTCCAGACCACTAGACAATGTGTCAGAAGGATACAGATGGCCCCTGTTCCGCAAATTGTCACACACTTCAGACTATATAATGACAACACAACCTGGCCTGTAATTGCACATGCTAATAATAAGAACGGTTGATACCTTTAGAAATTAGTTAGTTCATAGCAAGTCAAAACATATCAGTTAACTACCCTGCTGATGTTTTTGTCTTATTTATTACGTTTTTCCTCTTTACCAAATTGTGATCATAAGAAAGAACAAATGTTTTATAACGTTTGGAAGAATAATTCATTTATGAATGTCAATAATTCGTCATAGTTGGTAAAGTTAAATAAGGACAAACTTAACATGTCAACTTAAACTTTTAAATCCCATTGAATACCAGCATCAAAACGTTTTTTTCCCCATAAACACAGCATACATGTATGTGCGTATACTGGAAATAATGTCGTCGTTGATTCTGTATAATCATCATCATGCTCATAATCATCATTTAAATTATCTTCAATCACACGAAGTCAAGCATCAGCATATTTTCAATTACTAGTTTTTTTTTTGCATTACTATAACAATATGCGCTTTATACTACTATGTTACTATTAGACAGATTATAATGTACTGACATTGGTTTAAGCCCTTCACTCGGCATCATAATTCAAATGTGATGCACTGTTATTTTACATTCGCTTGGAAATGGCATTTGGAAAACTAATCGCATTTTATGGCTGTTGGAGATGATAATTTAACTGGCCGTGGTATAAACCCATTAAACAACTGCAATATTACACATTGCATAATGATTGTGTAGTAATGATATAGAGAAAAAAACAAGTAACACAAAATAAAGTTTAATAAATTATGGAAAATTTAAGCCTAACGAACTGATTTTAGCCATTGATTTACTGAAGCGTATCAGACAGGGCATTCAAGATTATTTATGATAGAAAAAACCTTTGCGGTTGTTTTGTTTATTAGGATTTACCGCGTATAATAAATTGTACTCAAGTTTATTTATAATAGTAATAGCCTTTGCGGTTGTTTTGTATATAATGATGTATCGATTTGTTTTGTTGCGACGAGCCCGGCGACGGCGCTTTTGCACATACAATATAAGGCATTCTTCGTTCTAGGTGGGAACAAAAGCTTGCGTTAACAAACGTTATTCAATTATTTAAGAGACGGATTCGTAAAAAACAGACGTGAACACGGAAAGCGTCATTTAGAACAGCCCCGGGTATGAAAAAACTGATATTTGCCCCAAGTTAACACTCGTTTTTAAAGACTAATTTGCAGCACAAATAGCAAATAGAGATCCCTTTTTTGTTTGAACAAACATTACATTACCAGAACAGCGTTTTTTGTTGTTTTCTAGTATTAAATGCCTTTTGATATCGATTGTAATTCTTGAACAATAACAACTACATTGGAATATGGATAATAATGCGTGTCTATTGATTGCAAGTAGCAGACGAAGTACTTCATATTCTTCTATTCTGTAGACATGAATATAAGATAATTAATTGAATTGATTATGCCTGATGGTCAATACGTCGCTATCGGTTTCACTGACAAAACCAATCTCTTAAAAGTGTTTATTTGAGGTAAAGTAGAAAGTTTCCACAGTTTAACAATATTTTCAAATGAAAGCAACTAATTCAATAAAACATGCACACATAAATTCAAACACGGGGTTACCGACTTCGAGCGGTATATCAAATCATTGCATTTTAAAACCGGTTTTGAGAGAAAGAGCCTCACACTTATTTATACTGTCTTGTTTAACATCTACAATAAAACAGAAATGAAATACAATACGTAAATGTTTGACAATTAGCTATTCAATTGCCATCATTATTGTTTCATAGGCAAGACAATCCTCGACAAATCTAGCTGCATTCCTGAAGAATTATTGAATATAGTCGTATATTTGCATTTACATTTAACATTCTGAATAACAACATGTTTACATTCGTGCGTATGGTCCATTACACTTATGAAAAACAAGTAGGTACCCTAAAGCTAACGAACCAAGATATATTCGCAATTTACGCTTTCATAAGATGCTCATTTAATGAATAAAACATATATGTAGGCAATTATTTAAAGAACTGAGCTCGTAAAACAGCAGCTATTAAGTACATAGTAGTACTTAAAGAACGTGATGTCACTCCCTCACTTATAACAAGTAATATACACGCATTTGTAAGTGTAGAACGCTCATATACTTTTGACTGGAGTTTATAAACAACGTTTTTAGCATTCAAATAAACATACTTACAATTATGTAACCGTTGTAAAACATCACTTTACAATGATTGATTAGAAATTCCGTGAACAAAATACGATTTCAAGGAAACATATTCGGAAACCAAATAGTTGTATTTATTTAAGACGCTGTCAATCGTGTGCGTGGATCAAGCGATACGTACCCTTGCTTTACTAATGTATTACTAAGAGAAAGGTTATATCTGTGGAAGTCATTAATTCAAAAACCGGTCTTCGCGTATCGAACTAATTAAGAAATATGCATGCCTTACGAAGTTCCGTTAAGAATATGCCCATTTAAAAAGGTAAAATTAACACTGTCAACATAAAAATCAACACTTGTATTTTTAAAGACTATAGTTACGATTTTTTGTTTGTTTATGCCGAAAATATATACATTAATTTTAAATTACAGCTTCAAGCAAAAAGATAAAATATATGCTTCTCAATAAACTGTTTTACATCAATATATAAAAAAATATCACCGAATATCCGTCTATGCAAATACACTGTGTAATATCCTGATAATATCATTTCGCTCTCTGAGGAATGAATTCTTGCCACAGGAATTTCAAAACAGAAATATCAGAGTTCTATAACGCCCTGGAAAATCATATAGGTATAAACATAATACTAATTATCACAAACGCATACGTATTGTTAATTACAACATATTTATTTATTGTACGTTAATTCCTTATGAATATATGCAAACACTAAATATCGGCTATTTTTTTATTAACTGGTTTCATTGCAACACACACAATGAAAACCCGTATATCTCTGCACCAAAGTATTTTAGAAATGCTCATCAACAATCCTTAAATAGATTCATCATAATTACATCCTTTTAGCAAGTGACATGTGCTCATCGTTTTTCTAAATGCATTATAAGTGACAAGAAGTGGGGGATGGGAATACTAATGTGCATGCTAATGGCATAGTTACGCAAACCAATATTTTAATGTTGTAATGTTTGCAGACTAATTGTTTACCTGCGTATTTGCATCGGATATTTAATAGATTTCTTTCATGCAAAAAAGTAGCAAAACATATCACTTTTAAATTTGGATACTACTTCGTTATTTGATCTTTGCCGTATTAAACTCGATAAAGACCACCTAATGGATAAACAACGTTCTACTTGTTTACATGGACATACACTGTTTACATGCTTAAATTATTGTTTTTCCTAAAGTAATAAAATATAAAATACTGTCATGAGCGACTTGATTGAAAAATAATGCTTAAATTATATAATACTCGTACAACAAGTACAGTTAAATGTAAAGAAAACAACAACGGAAGCTCACACTGTCAGACAATTAGATATTTTGGTACAAATGTATATCAAACTATGGTATTTATTTGTTTTGTCTAAACTGGCTATTTGTAAAGAAATGTAAAGAAATGTTTATAAGTCAAAAGTTCACACATCTCATTTATCGACGTGTATTCAGGCGGAATATTCCAGTTCATACCTATTTACACGTACTTGTAATTGGAACAGGTCCACTAGGATTCGGTTTGAGAGGATGCGCTTCATATTTTAGTTAAGAAGACTGCTGATAACTAATTTAATGGGTTTACTATGTATATGCATCACGTATAACTTGCAATAAAGAGGGCGATACCATTTCGTCTATGGGTTATATAATACATGGGGAAAGTACGCCTAAAATTAAAATGTGGGGTAACAAAAAATCCGATATAAACAAATCATATGAACATAAAGCGTTAACATAAACATTCACATATGTAGTGTACATTTTTTCATATAAAAGCAAAACGTAGGAGACAGAGAAGTGAGGGTTATTTATATTACATACATAATTTTGTATCAGGTTATATATACTTGGACGAATTATCACACTCATTTGTATCGTTCAATTTAATGGAAAAAAAAATATGTTATGTTGGTACTAGGATACTATTATCAATTAGACCATTCATTATTCACCTAGTAATTATTAGTGTCATTATACAAGGTTTTTTTCATACAGATGGGATTGGTCGACATTTATGCTATTCAAATGACACCAATTGTTTAAATAAATTCCAATTTAAGACAAAAACAGTGTCATAACGTCTTATAATTAACCATACATTCTCTTAACAGATGTTACCAACCAGTCAGTACATATCAGTAATACAATCCATTTATAATACGTTGTAGATGTTACGATAAATCCGATTTTCTGAAGATGTAAGCACGTCTGCTATCAATTGCGCTAGTTAAAGGCATGATTCATTCCTTCAAAAAGTGAGAAGCTTATGCATGTATTTGTATATATTGTGAAAAACTGAACGAACCGTTGTGAGTCCGTTCCGACCGATGGCCATGTCAAACGCAAAGAACTCCGGGACCCAGTGTGCATCCAGAATCTACTCTGAAGAAGTTGTGTAATTTTATTGTTCCTGTGTATATCCAGTTGACGAACCATTCGCCGATGGAATCAACACCATTTGTGGATAGGTAATTCCTTTTCCTTGTTATTTTACTACAAATTGGCGCTGCGAGCACCAAACTTTTTACTTTAAAAAAAGTCAGAAATTTTGTCCCGGCAAATTGCAAGTCAGCCATCTTGAAAATTTTCAAGAAGACTGTCATCGTCTGTTGTCATTTTAAATGCATATGTTTCCAATAATATACTATTTCTTCATTGTAATTTAGGTAATAGTGATTGAATTGAACCAACTTCGTCGTGTTTTGTCAGTTATTTTGCTGATTTCAGTACGAACATTTACGGTCATTTCAACAATGTAATTGCTTTTCATTCGCTTTATTTGCCGTCTATATTTACCTGTTCATTTGTATTGTGATTGGTTTGCCAATAGTCAGGCAAATCTCCACATTGATATCAATTCTTTTTCACGTGTGAGTAGAGTATTTCTTTACTCTATCTATTTGCCATTTTGCCATACAAGTTTCATATTTTTCACCATTATTAGTTCTTATTGATAAGAATTATTGGTGATACTTAAACTTAATTAAGTAATAAGACATTTTAATTCAGAAAATATATCTAGAGAGTGTTCTTCTTATTGGATCACATTTTATTATTTCATTGATTTTGAAGTCCTTTTTGCCCCTGTTTAATTTAAGACATAAAGTCCATATTTTGCCCTTGTTTATTATATGATGTTGTGACCTGTGTTGACCCGTGTTGTACTATAAAAGTCCTTCATACATGTTCTATTGTTTTCCTGTAGTGAAGACAAATAATATTAATTTCTCTAGTTATTATGTGATAACTAGCGAATTTCTTACATTGTAATACACTTTCTGAAACATGGCTAAGGTATACCACTGTTATAATTTATAGACGTTGCAGTGCAAACAAGTAAAAACATAAAATACTAACACTTGTGTAAGAATCAGATTTGCAGCCGGGTATAACAACATTTTACTAACTTGTACTACTATGTACGTTAACCAAGATAATAGTATACCGGAGACTTCAGTAAGCATATCATGTTTATAGTTGATTAAATACATGCCGTGCATCGACAACCTGTTGATTTTTAACACTGGTTAATACTTAATATATTGTTTATTTTTGAAAACTGGAATGATGTGGCAGTGTATGCAAACTTGTTTAATACATTTGCGAATTCATCAATAACATTTGTTTTATCTTTTTGTATATTTCATACCGTATTTAAGAAGAACTCTATGTTTTGATAAATACAAGCGCTTCGCGAGCCACATCGTTTTTTTTTCAAATATTTTTTTTTTTTTAAAGCCCGTTATATTTGCGAAATTGCGAAAATTAAAAATAAAACACTGCTGATGTTCAACATGCATTTTGACACCAGATTTGTTTGATTAAATATGTTGGTGACGTGTGAATGTATGTATCGCTATGGAATTATTATATATCTGATTTCCACTAACGGATAAACAAATACTTATACATTTAGCGTGATTCTGTTATCAAGTATAAACTAATATCAATACATTAAAGTGTTTCTGTCATGACACTTTACATCACGACCCAGGCTCCTCATGTCATATTGACTCGCTTATTAAAGTACGCAACAAAAGCCTGAATGTCTGAACAGGACTTGGAATTTATAGAGACGACTGCAAATGAGACGTCAAGTACCACCAATTAGACGTAATCATTGTCATATCAATAAGAAATGAAGCGCAAGCTCCAATCGCCCGATTGGATTGATGGCAAGAGGTCGATTATGTCCAGTGATTGAAAGTAATGTAATACAGACTTTGAGACCAGTCATATGGAATCATATCGATTGAACCCAGAATGATATATAGAGAATACCTAGTTACTGCCCTACCGTTGTTTAATATATAAGGTAAGGCTTAAATAAATCCCACAACGGCGAGGCTTGTCGAGCCGTTGATTTATTAAATATGTAGAATGTATAGTTGAGTCAGATTAATAACACGTACCTCCAAACATTAACTGATATACTCGCCTTCTAATTGGGTTAAAAACAAAAATATCATGCTCATTTGTAGCAGGCTGACACCAGCGTACTAGCGGTATAATAACTATTCATTAATACGTTAGTTATATACTTATGTATTGCTCGTGTATTGTGCGTATGTTCAAATACCTACCAAAATCCTGACAAATTTTCTTAAAACAATGAGCTAAATGTGGCTCCCTGAAGAAGAAGATCGGGAAAAATAGGCCATTTTGACGCATTTAGCGGAGAAAAACTGCTTTAATTTGCCAGCCACTACAATAATTAAAAAAATTATACAAACTTACACATGTCTGCCAAAACCTCTCAGCAGGGTTTCTCCAGAAAACTATTTCTTGTGGAGAAATTTGCGTTTTTAATGACCATGTTGGGAAAACATGGATACCAAATGGAGAAGACTAGGAAACCTTATGTGAGCAGCGACTTTATAATTCTTTTTCGTGACAAAAAACCTTTATTTCCAGCCTTTTTGTTGCAATTTCTTTGCTTTGTAGAGGCATATGGTAAGTGTATGTGGGCACATATGCATACGAATGTACTTTTAATGCTTTATAATTCATTCTATGATATTCTTTGCATT
>VMBQ01001793.1:27496-161399 GCA_007657795.1 Dreissena rostriformis
GTGACGTACTGGGACAGGGACGGACAGGACAAACTGATTCCTATATAGCCCCCAAACAGAGTTTGTGGGGGTATAATAATGTGTGTGTGTGGGGGGGGGGGCAACAATAGCATTGTGATACATTGTAATTTTAGCACAAACTGGCAAACGAGTTAGTAATGAAGATAAAACTATCAGCTTTACATATATATTGAAAGTGGACATAGTATAACCACATTATATATCAGACAAACGATTCAAGTTTCTGAAATGATGTTCGATGAAATGCAAAGAATATCATAGAATGTATTATGAAGCATTACAAGTACATTCGTATGCATATGTGCCCACATACACTTACCATATGCCTCTACAAAGCAAAGAAATTGCAACAAAATGGCTGGAAATAAGGATTTTTTGTCACGAAAAAGAATTATAAAGTCGCTGCTCACATAAGATTTCCTAGTCTTCTCCATTTGGTATCCATGTTTTCCCAACATGGTCATTAAAAACGCAAATTTCTCCACAAGAAATAGTTTTCTGGAGAAACCCTGATGAGTGGTTATGGCAGATATATGTAAGTTTGTATAAATCCTTTAAATATTGTAGTGGCTTGCAAATTAAAGCAGTTTTTCTCCTCTAAATGCATGAAAATGGCCTATTTTTCCCGATCTTCAACTTCAGGGAGCCACATTTCGCTCATTTTTAAATAAAATTCGTCAGGATTTTTTTCTACATGTAGGCCAAAACCTTTGTTATCAATGTTAATAAACAGTTGTTTCAAATTGGACTTTGAAATTTTTAAATTTTTCGAATTTACTTACCCTATGTAAGCTCATGCAGAAATACACAATGCTGCTCCAATGGTATTACGCTACTCGCAAGGTATCGGGTTTCCTGGGGTGGTGCTTTTTTTCATGTTTAGCGTCAACTGTTAAACATCCTTCGATGCAATTTCATATTATCGTTCCTCACTTTCAGTAGAAAAAAAAATAGAAAAAGATCAATTTATTAACCATTTAGCTACTTAATAGTTATACACAGACCGGTGTCCCAGGGCCCCGTTCCATCAACGATCGAATCGCAACTTTATGAGGCACGATTAAACAACACATTGATCACAGGACTTGCCACACCAACAATTTTAAATGAAATAAAAAATATAATGATGTTCGTTTTGCTCCCGTAGTGTAATTTTTCCCACACAGGATTTATGTATATGGAAGAGCTATTTTTCTTGTCATTTGGTAAGGGTCTTTATGTTTTACGAAATAGACAGTTTATTTTTTTGTTAAACGGTAAATGACACATAATCGTAGCATTTAGAAATTTTGTGGATGTGATTGAAAGAACATGTCATTTTCCCGCAAAATATTCTGAATCAGCCTGTTATCAATATGTTAGCACATCTATTTTCCCCAGTGGTCATCGCTTCTGAAATGTCGCCCGAATGGTTTCAATTAATGAACATTGACAATTGGATTATATGTACAGAGCAAATAGTAACATGGAACGCACACGAAGTTAAAGTATTGCTGACTTTTGAAACTAATTAAATTGAATGAACTGGCTAAAAATACTTGCTTTTGTTGGTCGGCTATGTTGGTTGCCCACGATGTTTGACGAAAGGACTCCAGTTATTAACATTTACATAATGGCATAACTGGCAAATGGTCGTTGAAAACGATGAGTAACAAAAGTCAACGAAATATACAGAGGCAGATAATTGTATTCACATGTTGTATTCGCAGGATAGTATTGGTAATATAAACGTATGTGCACTATATTTTGACATAAGGAATAAGGAATTTGACATTGTTTGGCACAAGGTTTTTCTTCACAAACTAAGCACACTCGGACATTAACATTAATTGTGTATTCAATATTTTGTCGTTGAACGTACTTATTAAAGAATGCCAATTTTACACATTGCCATTTTAAAACAATATCAGGATTTAATTGGACCAATATGACACATAAAATACTAACTTTTTTATAAATTTTGTATAGCTACCGCGGATAAATATGTTGGTGTTCTTTTATGTAGAAACTAAATGTTTGTTTAATGAGTATGTCGACTTCTGACTACTTCCGTCAACGTCGGTAAAATTACAATGACCTTTAATAGTATTGATGTTTTGTTTTTTTTTCGTATCGACTGCCAGTCAGAAAACGTTCAACAACAAATATATTGAGGCTGTGAATGAAAATTTTTACATTTCAGCAAATTATCCCTCAACACGAGTCATAAGGCTTTATGTAAACACAATTTAAAAACATTTATAATTCCCTATTCATAACACGTTAACATTCATTTGCCTATCGCAGTCGCTTGATATGTTTCGACATTATATGATTCCAAATAAAACCGTGCTGCAAGCTTTTACGCTTCCATGAAATGGAACTTTAAATAGTTTAACTGTCTAGAAGAGATTGATTACTCATACTATAGCAAGGCAATGTGTTTTTTTGTATAACCTTTACAAAAGTTTGTTCTGTCATAATTATGTTGGTATTAAACGTCCTTACGTGGCACAGTTTTCAAAGTCTTAGAAATAAATACATTTATCTCGACAGAAACAAACATGCACTATATTGATTAGACATTCGTCGGATTTGCGAATCTAAATATCTGATACATTATTGCGCCCAGTATCTATTTTTCCTCGCACACAATATTGTTTCACTCATGTGCTAAGTTTCTTTTGACTAACATACATACATTGTTTAGTTTTCGTTAAACGTAAACTGTATAAAATTTCAACATCGAGCTGTTATGTCGTATTTTTGTAAAGAAAACGTCATTTTAACCAGAGATGCTTGTAATTAGCTTGTTACAAATATCTTTGCAAATTTATTGTGTCTACTGATTTTGACTATTGCATGTCCACCAAATGTTTTAAATTTCGCAATTTGTTGGCGGTACGGATAAAATAAACAAACACGAGGCGCACATAAACTGACAAAGTGAAAGTATAACTGATTCTTAAACACCACTGTGTTTGTATTTAATAGTCTGAATAAGATACCGGTTGTGGTTTGTCGGCTATGAGTATTATGTGTGATCGAAGTTGTATTTACTTGTGACTGTCTATGACTATGGTGAAATACATACTCAGTCATCACATACATATGATTGAATAAATATGCAGACTTATACAATTAAGTTTGCCAAGTAAACTATTATGTTGGATGTCATAGTTTAATGCATTATATTGTTGTGTTTTAACTATGTCTAACGTTATATTTCATATATCGTGTTTATATTTTGTCTTACATCTATTATGCATGTCAGTTAATGCATGTTTGATTTAGTACAGAATGCCCATCACATGAGCATTGTCTGTCCGATACTGTGTTCAAGTGTGTTGTCCTGGCAATCTTTTCTTATTTATTATGCTGACATTGATACATACAAATATAATGTACCAAGTTATTCGTATGAGTAATCCTTGTCTGAACACTCTAACTCTACACACTTGATAGTTTGGCATTGTATTGAGTATTCACCTATGTCTGCACTTTGTTTACGAACACACATTTCATGCGTCCTTGACGCTGGGTTACTTAATACATTGTTTCTTCCCGGATCAAGACGACTCAAACCAACACTCAACGTATTGCGTTTTCAATCTACTGCTTGCATTTCATATAATCTAAAATGGCGCTGGGCTGTTGATTGTTTAACCAAATTATTACACCAAACATCCATGTGAAAAAGGTAAGGGGACAAACTGTCTCAAAAGTAACTTATATAACAAGAATAATCGAAAGCATGTTATAATATTGAATTGGATTGCTTTTGGGTTAAAACAGGGAAATATAACCTTAGGACATTGATATAAATAACAAATTTACGGATTCTGATTATCTACAAACCTTTCTACCGGAACAGTTAACAATGTCCTTATGTGACATAACAGTGATGTATAAGGATTTATGTTAATATTCGGATAAACTATGCACGATTTGGATTGAAAGCGAACCAGACATATCAAAGTTGCATTAAGCGGAACGTATCTACAACATGCACATTTTCAGAAGCAATTGTATCCCTGAGGAATGAACATATAATTTAAAAGACGATGTCAAACGCTGAAAATGGGCATTTTGTGCAAATTTCGAAAATGAACATTGGGCTGCTAGTGAATCGATTTTACTCAAAAAAAGGAATTACAATGCGTTTTTATTTGATGGATCTTTTACAGACATGTTATATTATGGTAATAAGAACATTTGTATGCTTGATCTTCGAATGCAACCAACAATTCGTGCAACACATTCAAATTCGGATTCTTCATTAACTATTACTGATCAGGATGCGTTATGTATGTGTCTGCGAGACTTGCACTATTCGAATATACAAACAATATAATTTCATTTTGTTTATTGAACATAACAATCGACATCATAATGTAATATTTAACAATTTGCTTTGATCAATTATTCTAAATAATAACATTATTATTTGTAATAAGGATTTATAATAATGTATATTGAGTCGCCATTCATTTCATTGGTATCTTTGTTATTTACGTATGTATTGATCAAAACTGGTTGCAGTATACAAACGTCTTTTGTTGAAAACAATCTTTACAAAAAAACGAATTCGACTTAATGCGTTAAACACGGTTTTGTTATATTTCAAATTTGTTCTCTAAATTCAATGTCAATTGTCTGTTATTGCTTAACAATCAGTATATGTCCCCATTTTTAAATGATTTCCGCTAAAGAACTACATTCTTTACATTATCTTACCAGATGTTCGAGCCAACAATGAGTTTTGTAAAATACGCCATTCAGTTCCGTTGAATGTCCTTCAACATTTTTAATCGTTAAATGTTATTTCATCCTGTCGATACAAGTGTTAAGAGCCCAATAATTCACAACACAATTCAATGTGCTTACTCATTTCAGTTTGCATTAATAACAACCTATAACAAAGTAAATTACCTGAATAAAAATTTCCAAAGTAGTAGTTTAATCTATTTTGTGTGAGTTTTGATTACTGGTAATTAGGCAGTAAAAACGCCCGTGTGTTGAGCAAAGATCAAAGATGGCAGAGCTGTTGTTTTTTTTTCGTTATATGATATGACTTGCTTAAGTGTGTGCAATGTGTACCTAAACACCGAGCGTGACACTGCCTTTCATTATCCATTAAAAAGGACCAATATTCAATATATTTTGTCTGGAAGTGACAACTTGTCTTAACAAGATATAATGGTTTTCTACATGTATGTTATGTCCAGAATGGTGGTATTCCTGGATTTAGACTAGATAAAATAATATAAGGGGACATGTCAGTATTTTTATATAAGTACGATGCTTTGAAGGTATATACTGAACCGTGCAATAAATACAAATCGTGTTCAATCATTTTCTTCATTTACTTTAAGTTTACACTGATAAGTAGTTGGTTCTTAACAAAAAGCTTACGTAACACAACTTACTTAATAACTTCGATGATAAAATTGATTGGTTATATATTGTTTCAGCAAATATGTTGAGGTAGACAACAGGCAAAATAACATTCAGTAAGTATATGCTATCAGTTAACTTACAATATGATAAGGCATTGAAAAACAAGTCACTTGAGCTATTATGTATTTCATTTCCACTTCCCGTTCTTAGCGTATTTACTAAATGATTCAGATCACAACATAAACGTTGCTCACGTCTGAGAGTAAAATGAGAACACCCTAAAAATAACAACAACACCTAAGGAATTCACACGTAAGAATAATTCTCCATCATGGGCAAAAGCCTAGGTAGGAAGGTCCAAATTACAACACGCTTTGCAATTCCGACTGACGCAATAGGGAAGTGCGTACATGTAAGTATGTTGCTTCTTTTCATAATTAAAACAAAATTTGCCTAAGCCGGACATCCACATATATTTTTGATAAGAATAAAGAGTAAACGCAGCATTGGACAAAACCCAGTACAGCGAACCTAAATGTCTTCTTTCCATGACTATTAAGACGTTCTGCAAAATTAATCAATATGTCTATCCAGCTTTGACACTAATACATTTTGAAGTATTCACCATTTGAATGCAATTCAATTATCACTCATTGTTACTTATTCGCTAAGAGTTAATGAATATGCACGTCGGTTTGTATTCATAAATATCTGTTTTATATTAAGATGTCGGCTATTTGTTTCAGAATGAAGACTGGTGAATAAATCTCATACAATGCATACAGAATAAAGAAAGGCGATCAAGTTTATGTTTTCGATACAACGACTTAATGTTATGTATAAATGCCGTATTGTTTGCGAGACACGTGTTTTCCTTTATATAAGCGCAAACTTATGGTATAACTATCCTGTTTTCGGCTGCTTAACTTTTTATGGACGTACTTTAAACATGTTCTTGTTTGTTTTCATTGAACTTCGTTCTTACTTCTTAGTAACTTATTCCCACTACATAGACACTTATTTGCGCGATAAGTCAATCGAAATTATGAGTTAGCTCACTTAAGGGTAGGCCTTATTAAGCCGGTGTTGCAACACATTATATGTGGGGTAACGATTAACAAGTTCATGTCAAGTAGAAAATTATTTCGAGGTAACGACGTGATCAGAATACTCGAAGAGTGACTAAGTAGTTGAAAACTGCTAGGTTGTGGACATGATACGATCCCACGACTTATAAGGAACCACATACATAAACACATGCACATGTCCCAGCTGTGCCACCGTAAAGGGTCATATATGCACGACCACACGTTTGGCATTCAATAACGTCTTCTATATGATACCAGCTGACTCAAACACTAGACTCATCTTTGCATCTTGCATGTGAATAGCAAACATTTGAAACACTAATACCTATACGAATATCACATATAGAACGTTGGTTCATTTTGTTGAAATGGGGGAGTTCAAATACGTAAAAGTTGTAACTGCACTGTAACTGCATTGTAACCAAATTAATATTATGAAATAAAACCCAAACACAGTAAATGCCCTAGGGCACCACAAGAAAACGGAACACAAATATACGAACACCGCGATAAAAACAAGGGGATCTCATCACATCAGAAATGCGTGTTCAAAAAGTTAAATAATACCAGGCCATTTCAATGTTGTGTGTTTCTATTTATGGCGGTGAAGCCTTCTTTTGGTTTATTCAAACTCGCTGGTATAACACAAAAGTAGCCCAGGGACTATGTATCATCTTATTTACCATAAACTTGGCAGTAAAATAGAGTCACCAAATACCGTTTTGATTACTCATAAAAACAATTCGTTTTAATAAAATGTAGAGAAAACCGGCGTAGGGACTCTATTAGTACCAAGCGAAGTAATACAAATAAAATACATACCTGCAGTAGTCTCGTTCCATTTTAAAATATAATCGCGATCATATTCGTTTGAATTGTTGAAACCAAGACCAACACGATGTGTCCTGTTCGGTGGACAATCAAGCAGAACATTACACGCACAATGTGAATATTATTTCTTTGCAAATCGGTTGATTAAATAGTCAATGATCCTACGTTCAAACTAACTTCATATCCATGTTAATGCCGCCATTATTCTCAAATTATACAGACGCAATACAGCAAATTCTTTTACAATGTTTACACAAACAAACAACTTAACAAATGCAAGTCGTCAAGACCAGTCATTAAAACCAAAATGTCTAGGGGTAACTTTTAAAGGGTCAATATGCATTAGAGTGACTAGATATATAGCCTGTACATATTCTAGAAGTCAAATTGTATGTCCAAGTTCGATGCTTCTTGCTTAGAACACTTGTTTTTGTGATATGTTTTCGCTCGGCTGAAAATCTCTTCCGCAATATGCTCTGTAGTTTTCCATATTAAAGTGCAAATATTGTGAAGACTCAAACAACTCACAATTGTGTGTTGGAATTGTTTGAGACTTTGCTATAATTATATTCAAACATGGTTCTTCTCATCTGAAACAATGACCCACCAGGGGGGCAATTCCTTGTATCAGACTTTTGGGTATAATATAAGTTACGTTTATTGCCCAATATCATGAAACTTTCTCAACATAATGCGTTGTTATGGAAATATGTGAATTTACAAAATGGCTGTACACATTGTTTATATCTATTAATCTGTGTGCCAATGCATCTGGGAATGAGACATAGTACGGTTTTCAAACAGGAATTATATCGTGACTTTGCTTTGGGTAAAATAATATTTGTTGTCACGTGTTTTAATATATTTTCTCATATTGTTTGAATTTATATATATCGCCATTGACATAAATTGCATAACTATTTATGCAATATAACTGATTTAAAGCATTTCGAGATAACACGTTATGTCCTATATTCTATGATTTACATTATATTGTTACACAAACGAACACAAATTTCGGATTGTTCTATTTATAACACAATACATTGTAGTTTTTGAAAGTTTTAATTATTTAGTTTAAAACATCAGAATCAACGCATACTTAGGTGTATACTGAATCATACTTTATGTAAACTATTTAAACAAAAACAGCATAAATACGCAAAACATATCTAGTTTTAAAAGAATGTTGCATTCTGGTAAATTGACTATATATATAGGCGAATTCATGGAACAATTGCGTTAGTGTGAAACAAATTCGAATGTTGACATATATGTAGTTGCAGCTAAAACATTGAAGATATTAAAAAAACATAGTTATGCTTTTGGAAGAAAGTATAAAGCAGTGCGTGTACTTATTTTTTTGCGCTTTCACGTCGCCTTTTATACAAAATACTAACAATAAACATACAAATAGCCGGCGTTCCCATGCTAAGAGAAATATTATAAAAGCACGAACTATTTTATGGGAAGTGATACGTTTCCAAACAGTCTGAAATCAAAATGTTTGAGAACTTTTTTTTTAATTTTAGCAATGACATATCAATTACTACTAATGCAGCCTCTCATACTGAGTGCATGTCTATCAAGTAAACAAAGAGGTCATTACGTATCAATTTACTACATTCAAATTTAAAATGTAGCCGACGGGTAGTAATAAAACGCATTTGTTAAACAAAAACAATAAGTACAATTCCTGGCAATTCGTTTCTTTATAACATCTACATATGCTCTGTCATCTATTTTTCCCAACAGTCCATGTGTACCGTTCCTATGTGTAAGAGGATAGTACATATAATCACAAAATATAATGAGACGAAATTTAAAACTGCTGCTAATATTGACATTATGAAGCAATTCAAATGCATGTATATGTTATTTTTAACAATATGACAATATGCTCGGGTAAATGTCGTCCTTCTTACAAAAATCCATGTAATAGTATAATGTGCTCAAACTAATGGCTTTGTACGAGCATATGCTTATGCTCAAACAGGAAGAACAGGAACACACACTGCTATAGTTAGCAACACCCAATTTATCATTATATATATTATTAATATATAATAAAATGCACATGCAATGTTGTTCAGGTTATTTGAGTCGGCACGTTACGTTCAAATGAATATGCCAACACTATAATGTCATGGCGTTAAATAAACACATATCCTGATATAACGTTAACATGTCTTTGTCATGTATTGCTGTCCTTAATAAATATGTGTGCAATCTATACTGATATACACACGGGAGTTAAAGTGTAACATTAATGTGGCTTAACACAAAGACGTTATGATATTTTGACAGCATAACGACCAACTGTAATTTAACATTTAGCGTTGAATTTTAGGACACTTTATTCCATCATTTTTTTGGCCAAATTGTTGAACGTTATTTATACACAAGAAGAGTTTAACAAAATGTTGATGTCTTGTATCTAGCTACAAAAAAAGATGACATGACGTTTAAAAATCAAGCTCTTCAATGATATACAAGCTAAACAATACCCTATATTCAGTTGGTAACAAATGTGTTTCAACCAGAATTAAACAACAACGACCATTGGTTACCTTTTATAGAGGTTCTTAATGACATGCAATTCTTGCTCATGAAAACACCACTTACTTGTTTCAATGACACTGACACGTTATCAATTCCTATTCTATATTTAAAGAGGGTATAAATTTAACGTAATCACACGGGTTTAATTATAAATATACTATCGATAGTTATTTATATAATATAACATAATATATGTATGCATTGTGGCAATGAAACGTATTATTATTTTGTATAGTCATAAACAATTACTTTTTAAACACTGCACGCTTATTTTTTCCACTTGGGCTGTTGGCTTTCTTGATGTTTTGTTAATAAAACTTGAAAAAAAAACACACTAAATTAAGCATATTATTTGTACACGAAATACCATACACAACTGGTATTATTAGAACACAAGGTATATCGTTTTTTCCCATTTTGCACTGTAAATGCCAACCGTATGATACTGTCTGTGTCACCTTAGCACATAACAACACTTGAATTATATGAAACTACATTATAATGTAAAACTTTGCGTAAAATGTATGGATGCGCTTACACTATACCCGTTTTAATATGTATTTTTACATGAAGATACGGAAGAAAAGTACTTGTCATAGATTTGAACAATCTAAATGTCAAATAGACCCTACAACATACAAATGCTCAATTTGGTTCCGCATAATGTTCTACTGTTATTGTCATCACAGACATCGTACGTGCTGCGATACGATTATTCTTCTTTCAACTAAATCACCACGCTCGCGAAATTGGTTTATTCCCAGAAGCCCTGCAACCACAGTTTCGCGGCTGTGACATGATGTTTATACATAATTGTTTTGCAATTTGATTTGTATCGTACTGTTATGTTATCAATGAAAACACAGTGTGCTGCCTACACGTGTTCTCCGATAGCATTAGTATCCGCCTCTTAGCGTGAAGCAAAAAATTGGTATTCATTTTCAAAGTACATCCATATGACAACGTGATTAAATATGAAGTTGTATAACATATTTTTTCAGTAATGTTATAATTGAATATCAAATTATTCAATAATTATTAATATACATACACGTTATTGAGATAATTTATACCAATAATATGAGTATGTCCTTAAACACCTATGTGCAGGTATGTTCGAGTATATAACGAACTAGTTGTGGTAGGTATAAGATAAGCAAACAAGAACAAACCATGAATATAGCGAGAAAACAGGCAGCATACGATACATAGAAAATAGGAAAAATTCATTTACAGAGGGCAAAATTATGCATCATGTTATTGTTTATAATTTTCATATATTTTATATTTTTCAAAAGCAATTTGCTTTCTTATATGATTTTAATTCTATTTTATTTTATATATTTTTGTGAAAGTCTCGATATTTGTGTTTTCAACTTTTAAGTTGGAATTTAAAACGTAAGACTTCGCAGACAAATTATATGCTAAATCTCTTGATTATAAGTGCCTAAGTTTTATATTTTTATTAACAAGAAAAATCATCTTTGTTTGGTTCATTAATTTTAGGGTGTGTATTTAGTATTACTAGTACCGTCAACTGTTCATAATCTGCCTGACATTTATTATTTAAAATATATTCTGCTAACAGTATCTTTATTAGTTAATTAAACCCTTTTACCGTCAATTGTTGGCGTTTGTCCAATGGTAGAACTTATTCCACTCCATTGTTTGCACGTAAGTTTCTAAAAGCTAAACGGCATCAATTTCTAGAAGTAAACACCCTGTGTAATTATATGTTTTGACAATTTAAATATGCATTGCCTTTAAATATTATTGTCTAGACTTCTTAAATTTAGAACACATATTGTTTCATACATTTGTGTCCCTATTCGGTTAAGTAATGGCTAATTTACAACGCAATTATTCTGGGATACTTTATAGTCTAAGTCTAGTCTAAGACCGTAATTAGTGTCAGTTTTGCTGAGCTGAATCACGATTGGCTGTTGAAGCATTTATGTGTGTATCGTTTTGCCGTTAATTTTTATAGTAAGAATTATGTACTGTTTTAAATCACCTCCTTCTACATGTGTGTATCACAAATGTTTTTTGGCGTTTCATTTCCAAATTATCAACATATATATATATTTTGTAAACGTTTCATTGTTGATCATTTTACCTTGAGCAATATGTAGCTTATCTATTTTCTGTAGTCTATCATTTTTTTAAAAACTGCTGTCATCTTTAAACAACGCATTTGAATATGTATCAATAATTCCACCGAGTTGTTTTTGTTACAAGATCGTTCCTATATAGTTTCGTAAATATCGTTACTGCTGATGTGTTTTCTTCTTACATTACTTTTTTGCTCTTGCTTCTTTTGGTTGTGTAGGTTTCTTTTTTATTATTTGTTACTTACGTTTGGCAAAATTATGCTTGTGTCAATATCTCTAACGCTGCCTATAATAATTACGTGTTTTGTTGGCATTAGTCTCACATTTGACATCACTATCACTTTAAGACACTTCCGAATCTACTATTAATTAGAAACACATTTGTTCAGTAATCTCCTCTTTTTTGTGACACGTGTAATGCTTTTTTTTAGAAAGTATACAGTTTACTTTAAATATTTATTTGCTTCTATTCAAAAACAATTTATATATGTCCATAACTTATTCGATTACGTTCAATATCCAAATAATAAATAACTATCCAAATAAAGCATTTTAACTTTTGCACTCAAACAAAAACAGCATACAAGGGTGGACAACCGTGAAAAAGATACCTTGATTTATATTTACTTTTGAAAATATAGTTAGTCGCAATTTAATCGTAAACAATATTTTATTTCTTCACATAATAATAAAAAAGATAATGGTCACATGAGAAGTGTATCTAATGTTATTCAATTGTCATACTGTATAAATGGTAAGTCTTTGTTTGGTTCATTAGGGAAACAGTATAAAAATCAAATTAAACAACAAAAGAGCAAACAAAGGTTGATACATTTGTTTGTTTTGTATTACAAATAGCAATATAAGAACGCAAACTGCATTTAAAGTGTCCTGGTTGTTAAAACATCCATAAAGACGCACTCAGCACATCAAACTTTCTCATTTTATGTTGTACGAGTCCATATATTGTGTTCGTGAAGACGAACGAAAGTATAGCTACGGTTTTTCTATACGGATAGCTTTTCTGGAGAATAATTGTTACTAAATATCATGGATTTTTTCTTTGGTTGTTATTACTACAGTGTTGTGTGATTACTTTAATTGATCTCGTACATCATCGTTAAACACTTAAAACATGATCTCTGCTAGCGTGCTTATGTAATATTCGCCTTATACGCAGAAGAAAAAGGAACATTTAATGAATCATATTATGTTATGATGTCGAGCTGTACCAGTACTGTATGCTAATGTTACGTTAAAACTTAAATAATATGCGGTTAATTGGTGTTTTCTCTTGCTAGTGTGGGCGATGTAACTTCAATTGATAGCAACCATAACTATGATCACACTACACACATGCATTTTGGAATCGTCGCAAAAAATAAGCGGTTTTTGACATATTATTTTACTGAAACTATTAAAGTTGAATACTGCTTTGGAAAGACTTATGATACACTGTTATAACACTGGCTTCGTTGATTGCTATACAAATAACATAGACACAACGGCACAATTGTATGATCCGAACATATTATATTTGAATATATAATGGAGGACTGTCGCAACTGTTTCGTTAGTACCAAATGAATTTAGATTTAAGACGTTAATTATTTCGAACCACATTCCACATTTTGTTTTAATTTACGACCGCTTTAAAGGCAACACAGTTTCGTAAAGATCGTCTAAATGAATTTCTGGTGAAACTGGAGTATAAATGTGTACTTACTACATGATTAATACTTTGGCAAACACAGTCTAAGTGTGGAACGTGAACTACCTCACAATGTGCGACATTCCTTTATAAAACTGTATGCAACTAGGATGTATACTGCTTCAAATAGTGTATAAATAACACGAAAAACAATGGCGAGAAATCGTGTTTATGACTCCATTACTTAATCACAAGAGTTTAAACCCCTAATTAAGCAAGTTTGATAGTGTAAACTAGTTGAAATGTCGTATGTCTGTGTTTCTTAAGACAAAACACAATAGTCTTCTTTAAATGTTAATGAAATATGAGACGTCTATACAATCATTATTGCTAAAACGTGATACTTATTTTTTTATTTTATTTTTAAGTTTGCATGGGCTACATAATTTTGATAATTTAATCACGATAGTCTTATAAAAAATTCATTTATCTTAGTTGCATTGGTCGTATAATGATGCATGTTTGCTATTGCAACATTCAAAACGAATTGATCGTGTATCTTATAGTGATTGCGTTCACAATCTTATTTCAATCATGCCCTGGTAATAATACATGCATTGTATATTCACGTGTGACGCAGATCAATTATCAACCCGGTATTGATTCATATGGCAGTTCATCCACAGTTTGAATCCCGATCACACAAAAGTAAATCACCCTGTTTATTAAATTCCTCAAAATACAACAAAACATGTTGATTCATGTGTTTATTCAATTATATGGACATGAAGATAACCTAACAACCATTATAAGCAATCACAACCTGTGATCCAGCTGGTATCCACATTGGAATTTGAGTTACTGCTATTAACTAGAAAAAATTCAATCAGAAACGTTTTAAGTGTGATGGTAATTTAACCTTTTTTTTGAAAGAAAAAAGAAATGAAACAGGGAATACATTTTGTGTAAAGCTTAGGAAAAGGATTAAAGCAACGCCAAATAACAAATAAATTTGTGAAAAACATATATGTCCATGAATTGTTTTAACATCGTCAGCGAAACGCAACAAATGATACCAATAATGTAGTTATGTAATACAGGGTGCCACACATACAGGTCACATACGTATGAACGAGTTTAGATATAAACAAATCATGTAGGCTAACAAGTAAAAAAGATGTAAATATTTCTTCAACTGTCTTTTGCTGTACATAAGTGTATATGTTCATTGTTTGGATAAAACAAAAAAATACTTCTCTGAAACAAACGGTATGTGTATAACACCCGATTCGACAAAAAATCACTTTTATGGAGAGTTTGTGTAAAGGGAGTCTCTTCTTAGCGATAATCATCTTAAGTCGGAAAGTTTCGTACCTCATTATCATGTGTGGACTGCACATTCTTTTCTAGAACGACAATTTACGCACACGTATTTAGCCCAGTTTTCGCAGAACGAGGTTCGTTTGATCACACGCAAACAGAAGCATCTGAAACGTTGTCGACCGAATCTTATGTTGTAGCATTAGAATGTATTAACGGATAAAACTGCACAGAACATATACGCAAATATTGTTTTAACATCTTTGTCGAAAACAATCGTTTTAGAAACTGTATAATTTAGATCGAATAACTCTTTATGTCGTTTTAACATGCATATTTTTTTTATTCCTGTATAATAAAAGACTAATTGACACTTCAGTATAATAAATTTTAGTACAACGGATATGGTTTTCAATTCTGAAATCAATTCACGGCGATATGAAAACTAAAGTATGTATTTAAACCATTTTAATTTATTACGAGTTGACGCCGAAAGTTGATATGGTTTCATCTATTGGCGACTCCGGATATGTTGCTCTAGTTTGTGCCCATTGGGATGACTCAGTTCATGACTTGTCATTAAATTTAAATATGTTCTCGTTTACTTCTACACTATTATAATTGCGGTAATATATGGTTGCTTTTATACAATTAAAAAGTTAAAGTATTTGTGAAGTGTTAATTTCGTGAACATACTATTTTATAATGTTTATAATTGATTTTTTGTTTCATTCTGTGGTGTATTCAGTATTTATGCCCTTTGCACAAAAACAGTTTGGTATTTTGCTACTTCCAAACATAACAGAACCTCTTTCAGAATAAACAATAGTGTTGATGAGAATATATATATATGTTGGATATATTATACACACAAACGCTCCTTTAATATACAAAACACACTAACAGTTTTAATCAATGCAACTTCAGAAATGCAAATTTCCGAAGCTATTCGAATCGCACTTCTAGAATCCGCTTAAGTGTATTATGTATTTCTTCTATCTTGATATCAGGAACTTTTTGCACTTTTTTTTCATTATCGACTGACTTCTCCTTCATTCAAGATTCAACAATATGATGAGGAAATAACTAAAGCGGTAACGTTCAAAACCTTCGTTTTCTTAAATTGCGTGCTGCGTACAACGGAAAATCAATACGCACATTTGTGTTTTATTCATGTTAGTAACCACCTGGAAGAGTATTACAGGCAACACATGACTTGTAAATAATCGCACTATTAATCTATAAGTGAACGCGATTTACTAACAGTAAAGTATATATTAAGCAAAGATCTCTCAAGAATAAGTAACCGCTAAAATAGCACGGATTAAATTCAGATGCACTTATTTTATTCTCTCAATAGTGTATACACACGATACAAATGAAGCAATGGTTTGTAGGTTCGCACGTACTTTGGATCAGCAGGCGATTTATTGCATAAATCAGACTCTGGTACAAATGATCGTCATTTTGAACTTCTTCCAATATGGCCGCGCCCATTAGCATCGATACTCAATCTGGTAAATGTCAGAGAACATGTTTAAATCATAAGGAAGCTTGAAAAAGCAATGGAAGACGAGTTAAAGTACGCACATGTGAGACAGGTATTGTATATAATACGGTTCTACAGTGATATAGTGTTGTTTTCAACTGTGTTCGAAGTCATGGAATTGAAAGTGACAATATTAGTGAACATAGAATTTTGAAATGTCAAAACATTCATTATCATGCTGAATTATCATCATCATAATTTCTGTGGAAAATTGCAAGATGCAAAATACTAGTGTTTTATAGTTATGGTGCTTTTGACATAGTTCACTAACAACCAAGATTGGAATGGTTCTTGTATACAGGTAAAATAAATAATTGCACATAATTATTATCTAAATGACATGTTTATCATAAAAAAAATATACCAACAATTTAAACCATTATAAATCTAAACCATTTTTTTGAGTTAGCGTGCCCTGAAAGTATAAGGCTTACTAAGACACTTGAGTCTATTTTCTTGGTAAAACAAATACTTAGTGTCTTCAGAGTATAGAAGACTCATTCGGTATCTGCCTAAACTCTGGGTTGATTCCGCTTCAGGCTTATTCGGCCCCAAATCAACAAGTCTTATTCGTCCCTATGTTTAATTATACATATTCTTTAAAGGGGCTTTTTTATGTTTTGATAAAATGACAATATAAACAAAAACATGTTACGGATTTGCACATTGTCTTTGTAGTTATGTTTTTGTAAGAAAAAAAGTAATTCTGAAAATTTACCATGCTCTAAAATTTCCATTATAGGCATCTTTTGACGATTAAAGATTAAAAAAAAATGAAAAATATAACGCGTCTCAAAGCGAAACGATTGTATCATTTAAAAATTATGTTATTATCCTTATATTTTGTGACATTACGAAGATTGCTTGTATAAAGTATAAAATACTTTAGTTAACATGTAAGCACGGATGGCCGATAGGTATAAGCGTTAGACTTTTAATACAAGCGTCAGTGGTTTCTTTTTTTATTTCATTTTTGTTTAATACTGGAACTCTAATGTTCCGGTGTTTACATTAATCAATGTAAAGCATTTAATTAATTCTACTGCCATTTTTAATGACATATTGTTTTTCATGTTATGGTATGTCCCACTGATCTTGTTTCTGAATTTATAGAACAATCATGTTGAACTTTGGAACCAAGATCGATAATGAACAAATATTATCCACAAATTGAATACATTCAGTTGATAACTGTGTGCAACTTAGATTTGCAAAAGAGCAATCCATATCGGTTATTCAATCCAAGTAAGGGGAAACAATATTTGTCAAATACAGATTTGTCAAATCCATGGTTGCCATGTTCTAGGACACAGTCCAATTATTGAAGTCAATTGTTTTTTTTTATCTTATAAGGATGGTTGTCATCTCTATTTAGATGGATAATATCCCTTATTATGGAGAGCAAGTCTGGTCGATGTAAAATAACATACATGAGCTGCTTGCTTATCGACTTGCAAGAATAACTGGTATGTTTTACAGCGCAATTAATTACAGAAGTGCCTTCATTCAAAGCATACAGGTGTATCATTAAAATATACAATTCATTACTATAAAGGTTAATTGGCTACGTATCCTGGCTTGTTAGCGTCATCTATTAATATCATGTGTGGTTTCAATGTAAGACGAGAGTTTGCTGTGTTTGTCAATATAGAATTTTATACCACGATGATAACGCAATCACTATTTATTACACGGTATACGTGAGATGTATATCGGACGTAAAGAAACCAATAACATACATTTTTGTGAAGAAATGCGTTTGACTTAATTGAATGTTGATGACATATGTTCTTTGTAATGAAAATAATAAGAGTAGCTGTTAATATGCGTTAATTAAAAAAGCACAGTCTCAAACATAGAGAATAACAGGTTACTGCCTGATATTTTTGTAATATATCAGGCAAGGCTTAGAATAATATAATGGCGAGGCTTGCCGAGCCGTTATTGTATTCGTGCAGAGCCTGATATATTACAAAAAGATCAGGCAGTTACCTGTTTTTCTGTTTATCATACCTCTCTCTTAGTCCCCATTTTAAAAGAAATAATGAAATAAAATCTCTACGACGCTGCATTTTTAGCGGGAATGAGGGTTTCGCTGTCCATCGCGCTACAATGTTTCTAAGCCTCGCATGATAAACTTGATCTTTATTGAAAACTCACATAACATTCTATTTATCCACTTATTTCCTCCCTTTTTCTATTAATAATTATCAAATATTGCATTTTTTGACGATTTTGTTCTTCAACATTTTTTTGGAAAAACCCGATTGTGATGTCAAAATAGCAATAGTATAGAGGTCAAGTTTATATGATTTTTGTTATACTATCGATTTTCATCTGGCAATAGGATAAAATATATAACATCCAGGTATCAAATTGTTTGTTTTGTTGAATCTGATTTTATTTTACTAAAATGATGACTTTATTTATCATTCGGAGTAAAATAACTTTCATCCAAACATCGACTGATTTAAAACTTCCTGTTGAACATGACGTCATCAGCATTAACACATTCATTTGTAATATTTTGAAAATAGGTGTTTTGCTCTTTGTATTGCTTTCTGTGGATTAAATGTAATACATCTTGGTATCAAATATCAAATTGTTTGTTTTGATGAATCTGATTCATTTTTAAAAATAAAATTTTGCTTATTTATTAAGTCTTTGTAATATGACAAACCGACGGATATAAGAAATTACCGTTGAAAATGATATAAAAAAATATATCATGCAACGTTATATCAGTCAGATATTAATGCAGTGGTATGATAAAAGATCATATTGGAATTGTTCCAAATACTTGTAGTTGTATATAGGTATAAACGTGAATATGTCATCTGCATTAATGTCACTAAAAACAGAAAGGTAAGGTGTGTAAACTCAAGACATTGCCTTGATCTATCTAACAGTAGTGTACACACTGTGCATTACACACGTACATACGCAATATATAATAACAATATATTTCTAATTTTCTAGAGTTTAATGTCCCATGTTGTTGTTTTTTATATTCATGAGTAAGCAAAGACGATCTTCTTATGTACAAAATGAAAATATTTCATTTCCATTGTTTTCGTATAAGCGCTCTAATTCTTGTTTAAACAAGCTGCCTTTTATGTATAATTACTGTTAATGTTATATCAGATTTAGACATGGTATGTCTTAATACCGGTAGGTGAATCATGCGCATCATATACCTATATTCACTGTTTGTATGTTTCAATGCATAACACGCGAGATACGTTTCATAAGTTGATTGCTTAAAACTGATGATGTAATATTCAATTCCAAGGTTTTCCGAAGCATTGAACCGTTAATACAGTTACTTTTTTCTTTCTCCGTTTACTATTTTTGTTAATTGTCTGGTACGATATTTAATGAACACATACTATCGCTAATAAGGTTGTCGGCAAACTAAGTATGTTGAAATTTTGGTTTGGTGCTTATGAAAAAAGATACAATTGCATCATCCGTATTCATAGTACCATACAATACATCATGTCTAATTAACAAGATGGTCGGACATTTGATAAGTAATTGTTATACACACGACCTTTAAGTCAAAATTGCATCTCTTTTCTTATGTGTGCATATACTCTCACGCGTTATAATATCATGTATTTGTATTTGAATATGTTATAAATATGAACCTGTTTTAAGCAATTTTACCAATGTGAATGTCTAACACAAATTAAGCACACATGCAATAATAAAAATTAGCTTTTTTACAATACATGTTTGAAATATTATTACATAATTGTTTTAGCATGTCTCTAATTGTACAGATTTAATTTAAAACACATAAACAGATTTTTATATTTTAACAAACGATTAATATCAAGTAATTTTCTTACACTACAATATGTTCATTGACAAATATTTTCAATTGTGGTGCTAACTGGTAAGGTTAATTAACACTTAAAATTGGGTTTCACTGCGGATTTAATCAAAGTACTGAAAGAACTGGTGGAGCGATTTTGCTGGATTTTTTATAACCATGCACTTCACATTGAAAATTTAAAATTAATTTATTTTAATAAAATATATTCTAATGATTCATCAGTGGTGCCAACACAATTCTGCAACAGCAAACAATATTTGCGGAGAGGAGTGGGTGGGTGGCTTTTTATCTGCGACATGGGCAAACAGTATACTATTTAAGTGGAATCTGACCAATATTCGACCTAAAAAGCGTCAAAGTGAGGTCATAAAAATGATAAGACTTTAAGGGGTTTTCCTGCTATTTAACAAAGGCCGTAAAACGGACCCAATCCCAAACCAAACGGACCCGATCTCAAAATATACTAGAATGTATTTTGATATAAACATATACTATTTACAGAACAGAACAACGCCTAGTTTTCTGGGCAATTTCCGAAAAACATAATTTTTTAGATACGTTTCCTCCATAAAATAATTAAACTGTATTTTTATGTCAATCATGTCATAATTATACTTATTATACTTATATATATACTTATTATAATACGATACACTTGTTTTGTTGAGAAACATAAATAAAATGTACTCAATTTGTAAAAACAAACTTTGAAAAAGCCTATTAAGGCGAAATATATCAGTAAAGAGTTAAACTTGAGCTGTGTTATTATACTTATTATTATTCTTATTATATATCATAAGCATCCTGAATGTAAGCAAATTGCATGCCGATATTTGAGAACGTTCTGGTTAATACAAAGTCCTCGCGTCACAAATCGTTTTTAAAATTGTGTCTGTCAGCCTCTAAGAATCTTGCACTGTTAAAAGCATAATGGCTTTCATGTTATTTCTAATCGCAACCCAGACTCTAGTTGTCTAATTGCAGAGTACATACTAATGGTCTGTTAAGTTAGAAATGGAATTAATAAATTGTTGTGTACAACAATTAAAGGAATCCCAAGAAAAGTAGTCATTACAGTACAAATTAATCAAAATTGAACTGTCTGCTCTTACAGATGTTGTGGTCAGAAATTGATTATGTCCAGTGTAAGGAAGCAATGCAATCAAATCCTTGGAGACCGATAATTTGCCTACTCGATATGGACTTTTTATGTTTTACTGTCAGAATAAGGAAAACAGAATAACCATTCACTTACGAAACTAAGTGTGCATGATATATAACAGTTTGCCATGCCCAAAGGTTCTTTACTCTTCTTCGAAACGCACAGGATATTTGCAGCATTTACGATGGATACATTTTTTTCTTAATTCAATGTTTAAAATATGTTAACATTTGGATTACACAAGGTTCTAAAAATAGTGTTTTTTTATAAATATAAGTGTGTTATCATTAGCGGCCAAAATATATTATATGTGTTTACTGTTTTAAATAGCATATTGTCATTTGCATTGCAGTAAAAAAGCATTATGATAAAAAAGGAACTTAATATATTAAATCAGCCATTGTGCGATTAAAATGCAAATAAGTAATTTAAACACGAAATGATTCTCTAAGTGTTTAGCGCTGTGTTACAGGGTGTGTTGCTCTTTCACGTTATTTCATGATAGTGAAGTGCTTTCTGGATTAGCAGACCATGTGCACACTATTGAAATGCGCCCTCAGGAATACATATTAAGATATAAATATACCATGGTTATTGTTTCCATTTATTATAAAAAACATTGTTGCCGTTCGCGAATAAACAACAATCACCATTACAAGTTATACATTGCCACTACAACTTTATTAACATCGTCATCCTTTAGTTATTTACGTCTTTTTTATTTAAATAAGATTGAAATCAAAGTTTTTTCAAAGCAACAATATTAAAACAAAGCACGTGGTCGTTTACATCGCCCAATTGCAATTTGTCTTTTGAAATATGCTCATAAAGTATAGGGACACACACGCGAGATATTAAGTAAATCACTTTGTGATTTTAAACACTCAATCACACATTTGACTATAAGTGTAGAATTAGACAAAACAATATTACATTTCGTCGTTGTGGTGTGTTAATCCACACTAAAATAATAATCAGTATTTTAGCCGCTATTTCTTTTGTGCTGGGTGTTATATGAGCATTACATTTCGGAGTATATTTCATAGCTACAGGAAATGACACTGATACTCGGTGGGATATGAGCCTATTCAACAACGACAATGTTACATATTCAAGGATCAGTATGTATGACAATGATAACAACAAAAGAAACACAAATGCAGGTTTAAACTATGATGGACCTTGTCAACCCAACGGACTTATATTTAGCCATACGTTTACCGAAACGTACCAGAAAGTGTACTCAAGTTTCTTTGTGATAATTATAGCCGTTGTGGTTGTTCTGTATATTATGATTTACCGGTTTGTTTCCTTGCAGCGAGCAAGACGTCGTCGTATGCGAAAATATAACTCGGGCTATTCCTCGTGCAAGGAGGCCACAACTGTTTACGCCAATACACGTGCTTCATTAACAAACGGATGCGTGAAAATAGAATTGGACTCGGAAAGTGTCACTCAAAACAGTCCGCGGTGTGAGAAAACGGATATTTTCCGCCAGTTAACAATGCGCAAAAAAGGACTTATTGCAAACGTAAGGACGGCTGCAATGTTGTTTGTGGATACAGCGGTGTTTATTATTGTTTTTCTGCCTGCTTGGCTTATGGCTCATAACATCATTCCATNTGTTTCCTTGCAACGAGCAAGACGTCGACGTATGCGAAAATATAACTGGGGCTATTCCTCGTGCAAGGAGGTCACAACTGTTTACGCCAATACACTTGCTTCATTAACAAACGGATGCGTAAAATAGAATTGGACTCGGAAAGTGTCACTCAAAACAGTCCGCGGTGTGAGAAAACGGATATTTTCCGCCAGTTAACAATGCGCAAAAAAGGACTTATTGCAAACGTAAGGACGGCTGCAATGTTGTTTGTGGATACAGCGGTGTTTATTATTGTTTTTCTGCCTGCTTGGCTTATGGCTCATAACATCATTCCATATAACATATTAGTATTTTATATGTACTTTTTCTATAACGTTGCAAATCCAATTCTATATGCTTTCATGAATAAGGCCTTCCGTCGAGATTTAAAAGATGTGATTGAATGTCGTTAAATTTGATTTTAATTAATGCACTTCATGTTAAAGCTGGACTAATTTCGGAAAACCAATTGTATTGCTTTTATACCTCTTACAGTTATGTGTTTTTTGTTTGCATAATAACACCTTCAATGTAATCGTATAGTTAAACAAATAATTGTCAGATGTATATGCATTTTTATAAAATACAACGTACTATACGAGTACAGGTTGCAATTGTGTGATATGTTTGTTAATAAATATGTTGCTTTTGTATTGCTAAATCAAAAGTCATCTAATAAAACGCATCACAAGAAAAGATCGATATACTGTTACTATTTAATCCTGGTATGTTATGTTCCGTTTGCTAACCGTTGGGTATCATGTTTAATAGTTTGCAAGATATTGTTATATGTGGAAAAAACCCGTTTCATATTCATTCTACACGGGGGTCACACCGTCTATACCTTTATTTTTTTTAATCTTTGCTCTCAATGAAATATCTTCTTCAAATATTCAGTGCAAATACTAATTAAATAACTCGCAGTTATTTATGCTTAATATATAGGAATATTAAATTGTTCAGCAGAGAATGCAACAACACATGAAAAGAATGTTTCAAGCTGGGGTCATTGACCTGGAATTTGAAACTCTGACTAGTTCGTCTTCTTTACCACATAAACATATACAAACGTTTTTATCCTTGCCTGTGTTGTGCTTTTCAGATGTGGTTCCAGCAACACATGTAACTGTCATACTCCTTTATTGTCGGGAACTAAGAATACCTTCAAAATAATAACACATCTACGAACGCTTGCTGTTCCAATAATGCGGTACGTATGCATATGTTAAAACAATGAATGAAACACAAAGTAGCAATTAAGTAAGCATGTCAACCAACAATCACTTAAAAATGTCTATATTTTAATTTGGATGTAAACTTTTTTTCTCAGATATGGGTTCGTCATCGTAACCTCTACCGATGTTATGGAACATTACATTATTTTATTTGTTAGCAACCTTTGTTGGTAGAAACCATGAAATCCTTCCCCTTTAAAGTGTATTCTGTTTAATCGTGTTGATACTAAATTACGTATCTTTCCACAGTGCTTCCTCATGAAAAATGGTATATCGTGGAATTAAAAAAAAAACACAGCAAATTTACATCGTATGTAACAAATATTAAAGAGAAACATAACACTTCTACATAGTTATTAGTAACAAACATGTCAGCAATTTAGTCATTTTTATTTAATTTACAATTACATTAAATTATGTGTTTACTCAGATAATAACTTAACTGGTGATATGTGATTTATTAGAAAACTCTGCTTATAGCTCTGCTGCTGAGATGCGAATCCGAATCTGGTTGGTAACTGCTGGTGAAATGAGAATCAGCAAGCAACCATTCGGATGTAATGTGTTCAGTTGATAACTGTGATTGTGGATGTTAATCACTAGGTCATGTTTATGGTGACATGTTATTTGGTTTGTTATCTTCCAGGGGGAGTTTTTCCTGAGTTGGTAACAGTGCTGACAACATGGGATTTGATTGATTTGACCGTTATTAAGATATGATTGAATTACAAACTATGTTGAATAATGTCGGGATTGGTATTACAAAGTTATTTCTTAAATTTGATGCTGTTAACTAAGACATTGAATTCACTATGAAAAGATCTTGTTACCAAATTGTAATTATGTAGAGGTTACCTTATAATATTTATGTCGACTTCTGGTTGCCAAAGACTTCTTAAACTCTTGCTATGTCAGGAGGCGGAACATATGAATTGATAGTAAAAGTAAACAATATGTTTTCGCAATTATGAATTTAGTTGGCCATCCATTAAAATCAATACAAAAACACGTGTTGATGGTAATGTGACAAATAATGTGTGTGTTAAGTATTTCTATGGTAACACACAAATAAGACTCTGATACAATTGTCTTTATAAAAACACAAACGCAAGGCGTATGGATAAGTACATTCCATTACTATCTGATCATTTGGTTACTAACGTGGTCAAGTGAATTCAAACTTATTTATGTGTGCATTCAATCGATTAAAATGTTTTACATTTAAATTACAAAACACATTAGTAAGCAGAAACTAGTTTTAGATATTATACAAATACTTGATGGACGTCTAGATGTGACGTTCGCAGCCACTTTGGGTATTGTTGCGCAAATGGCGATGTTGTGAAAAACTTTATTTTCAAACGTCAATTCGATTATGGAAAATAGCAACCTTTTTAAACTTTAATTTAATTTAGAAAATTAGTTTATGTCTCGCAATTTGATAGTAAAGGCTAGAACTAAACACTGATTTTGAGTATTGGTGATCATACGTCTTCGTGCAATTAAAATAAAAGTACACAAACACTGAGGAGTATGCGTATTGTCTGCAAAGGCATGAGCTTTCTTCTGGATTGGTGTTGGAGGATACAATTTACAGATCTTGCAGTCGAAGGAAAATCAATCAATACTTTCCCATGATCACTTTGTGGAATTTAAGGATGCTTTCTGTGTTTTCAGTAATTATATTTGGCTTCCCTAAGCGTGGATTTAAACAAGTAAACAAATGCAAGTTGTTCACGTTCATGATTGTGGCATCTCTCTGGAGAGACGCACACAGAAGCGACAATTCCGGAGGAAGCTGGTCGGCAGCGCCCTATGTCCTATACCGGACCACAGGCGAATATGAATAGATGAGATGATGCGATGATTATGTCATCAGTTAATTGTGTGGGTTTAAGTATGGTACATGTTAGCCCCGTCTTCATCATAAAAGACAATTATGCTCTTTTAATCGTTCAGGAACGTGGCCGATACCGATTTCATATGCAAATACGCCTATATCAATACATGTAATTAGATGTGCATTGAAATTAACATTTGAAGATCCATGAGGTCAGGTATAATACATCTGGAGAGTATCTTTACCGCTCGCATTAAATATGCGATGTCTATTGCTGGTATATTGCGGATTAAACAACCGGAAATAAAGACGGGTATTTAACATCAATTATCAGTTCATCTCAGATTGTCAAAAGGATATATTAAATTGTTGTTTGTATCTGGTTCAATGCTCAAACCAAAGTTTCCCAGACACGTTAGCGCAAGTATAGAAATAAATGTCTTATGTAATTTCATACGGTCATCATTCGGCTTCAAGCAATACCCTCGCATTTGTGTTTGGTGTATGGTGTGCGGATATATTTCCTAATTAACATAAATTTCGATATGATAATTGTTTACTTTTTTGTTTTGTGCTTTATCATTATCAAATAGTTAAACAATACATATTTGAAATAAATTTGGACTGAAGTTGTTTATCATTTAACGATTTCAAATGCCGAATCATTAAGAAAGACTTTATATATTACTTTTATATTTGCTAATGTAACAAATAACTAATAACCTCATTAACTGGATGATGTCAAACCTGCTTTGAAAAATGTTAATATAGCAGTCCTCGCATAAATAACATCGGAAGAACGGATTGACATGTTATACACAAATATTACGCTAAGTTTAAAAACTATTTATTTGAACAGAAACCTATGAATTTCAGTTCATGGCCATGTATTATGTCGTTGTATTGACGTCAATATAAAAACAGAAGTTATTGACTTTTACAAAAAAACTCTTACTGCAATATGAATTGGTCAAGAAGATGGCTCGTGTGCAAACCTGTTAATTTAAGTTCATGACCATGTGTTATATCGTTGTATTGAAATCAATATAAAAACAGAAATTATGGACTTTTACACAAAAACAATAAATGCATATGAATTGGTCAAGCAAGAAAGCGCGTGTTCAAACACGCGCTGTTTCCCTTACCTATTAAATGTTATGAGAAAACGTGTAATTACACCACACATGTTTATCCAGTTAATGATCCAATCTGACGTTGAATACAGGTCAGATCCGTTATGCTAATAAAATATGTTTACACGTTGTTAAAGATATTAATAGATCTTTATTCACATAGCGTTTTGCTATTTGGAAGAGCGCTATACTCACTTTCGAATAAAACGTATTAACAAACATAGTATATGCTATTGCGACGTGGTTATTATAGTACTATATGACTTTTGTTTTATTGTGTAACAGTGTATCGATCTTCGTATAACGGTTCTTACTTTGCTTCAAGAACAATATTCTAGAAGCCATTATTCGGTTATTCCAAAACGCTCAATTATTCCGCTTTGCAAAATCTGTGGAGAAAACCTTATTTGCGTGCTCCCAACCATGTTGGAAATGAGACTAAATTATGACCAATTGTTTCACAACTGTTATCAATCTTTTACACTGAACATGCACACACATACACATACACACACACACACATATATATATATATATNAGATAATTTTAATGCTTAACTTTACCGTTCAACATGTTTTTTTGGTGCACACACTATGTGAATTAATACTATATGAGTGTAATCAAACTAATCTTATATGTTTTTGTTCCTGTTGAACTTACGGCTTTTGTTGCATATTACTTCATTTGTTTTGCAGTCGCCAAGGTATCTCAGTAATATTTGAAAAGCATATTTACACGCCGCATGCCTAAACAATTAACGTAATGGATGGAATTGTAGTCCAAAACATTATCTGAACAAAATCTACGAAATGCAAGCATGTTTTAGACAATGTATTTGAAATGTCTATACTTCACACATTTGCCAGTTATTACCCAAGTAGTTTTATTTTCAGACCGTTTACATATAGAAACGTTATTCTTTTATGTAGCACTTACGTGCCTTCTTCGAAAACCACGGTAAATATTTGTCGTATAAACATTTCATTGAGTGGGAGAATCGGTTCACATAATTCTGTTTCCATAAAAATTGATGAGTGAACTAATTATCAATAACATTACATTGGACTTTAAAACGTGTGTTTTTATATCTGACATGTAGCGACCTTTATTCAGGAGAATACCAATTTATAAAGTACTCATATTTAGAACAGTTCCAAAATGGCTTCTTTGAGACTATGCGCTTTCTATTAGACCATATTATCTGCTAATCATAATAACGTCTCATACAAAGAAATGGTATCACGAAAACAAAATCCATAACATAATAAGAAAAAGCACGAGCTAATGTTATGATTTTATGGCTGCTCAGTATATCGCGATAATCCCACGTTTTTACATGACGTATGGTATCAGACGTAACTTGTTAAACATGCTACCACAATTCTTTTGCATGATGTAATTGACCAAACAAAACATAGCTAGATTAACAAACATCAGGAATCTTATTTATAATAGTACATGCATCCATAGATAATTTCACGTTTTATGGTCTCATTTAATATGGACACATACATTGTTTGAAGTGAAGAATAGTGTAATACGAGTTTAACATCGACACGTCGTAAAGGTTTACTGCTCAAGAGGCATCTTAGTTCACGTAAAGTAAAGACATAGGATTAAATTACATTAATTGGGAGCAAGCACAGTTGATGAGGCTCTATTAGCAGTCATTACTGATTTATTTTCTTTTTTGGTTATAAAGGGTTGTTTGCTAATGACACAAGTTAACGTATAGTGAAATAATATCAGTTAAATTTCATTAATTGAATACACGCACAGGTGATGGGGCTCTATTCGTATTAATTGTTGATTTATTTTTCCATATGTTTCCTTAATTGGGGTGTAACATGTTAACGGAAGAAAAACACACTGTGCTGCAAACAGTTTTTCGTTGTTACAGAACAACTGCCTTTCATAAGACAACGATAACTGGGAAAAAGCCGTCCTCATGTTTGCAACTTATTTGTTTTATTTAAAAGTAAGCACTGTGTACTATTCGCTGTAAGTACAACATTTAACGATGACTTTACAGTTGATTATGATTTTTTTCTAAGAACACGCTTCCTTCTTATATCTTGGGTATGCTCATTTAAGGAGAAAATATTAGTATATCCATATGGTATGCGTTTCCATATTTTGGCAATAACCCGTTGTATTCAGCACTTTGCCTTAACATATACTACACTTTTAACATTTATTTATGCATTTTTCTGCTCGGATCATAGTTTTTTTGTCATTTGACAGCACCTTAAGCAGCCCCATACAAATTACATTTAAACTCCACGGCGCATTTATTGTAAGCCCACTTGGCGAGTCAAAGAAAATATCTTTACAGAATTAAATATCGACACAAACGAACAGTAAGGGTATAAAACGTAGCACACGGTACTTAAATAAAACGTATTATTAAAAGCACAACATACATATTAATATGTGGTTGCTTTCGAGTTGATACCGTCAAACGTTCTCGCACTAAAATGAGAAAGTTTTACTCATCGTCATAAAAGCTATGTATTGCCTGATTATACTGAGAACGCAATCAACCGCATTACCCAACGACACACAAATATTACCCATGCATTTGTACGCGGTTACGTTATAAAATATGTTGTGTCATGTACGATAATATTTCCTGGTATAATATGGCTGAATTTTGCATATTATGCTTAATGAAAAAATGATGGCTTAAATCGGTTAAATTGATGTATTAAGAATTGTGAAAATACACATTTTTATATTAGAACTTTTTAAGTTTTACAGCTGAATAAATACAAACATTGCTGGGTAGTGACGAGGCGTAAATGGATCTAAAGTTGTGGAAATTATATAATTTAACAATTTGCTACAATACAAAAATACAATTTGTGTTATCAAAGTTTAATATGCTTTGTTGCACAAAACCAAATATAACAAGACATGAGATGAAATACATTTCTTAAACAAATCATGCGGTAAAACAGGATATGCAGTCTGAGAGAATCGTAGATGTTTACTACGCAACGCATGCGGCAATAAGAAAACTCTTTAACCTGATCATGGTGACACAAACTATATTATGTATAACATACTGCTTACCAAAACTAAATATGGGTCTGAATTTTTATTTTGTTTAAGGTTCTATAAAAAGGTAATACGACCATGGTTGTCTGTTAGAATGGTAACAACATAGCTCAATCTAAAATGGAGCAATATGCTAAAATATTAAATCGCTTGTGAATCAAACAACCGGAAAGAAGGAAAATACACGACTTTTGTAATGAATTCTCCGAAATATATTACGTCATTATTTTATCGTCATGTTGCATATGTATATACTTCATTATGCATTACATTTTAATATGTCATATTCCTTAACAACACACTTTTTAACCAAACATATTGGTTGAGTCTCTACATGTACTGCCATCATGTGGCATTAGAAAGTGACCTTTCAAAAATTGAGTTATCAAACTCTAATTGCCATACCTTATAAATGTATGTTTTATTTAATTTAAATTACAACCCTATGAGTATAATGTTGTTATTTTTAAATTAGTTGTATTCTGCCTAATTTGTGGCTAATTTAGATGTTTCACATGATTCAAAAGTCATCTATACCTTCATTGGAGCTACTTATCCGATTGCCCTAGTTTAAATCATGTATAACTATATTATTTTCCTGTATGTTATAGCTTGGCGGTCACTGAGAATATATATAATAATACCAAATGGTAAAGATAGTTCCTTTCTCGTGAATACAATTGTGCAAGGCGACGATACGAATAACAGTTATTACTGAAATATGGTGTGAAGAATAATGAAACTTGATATTAGCGAATTTTGGTAGCGTTTGATCAACGTTGTTGTACCATATCTCGTCATGGAATGCAGTGTGGATTTTATTTCGCCAAATAGTATCAGTTTTCTCATGTGGTATGTTTAGTTTAAACGTATTAATTGCATCAACTATGCATGGGATTGGATCACAAGTTTTTTTGCAACATTATATGGGTCCTCTCCCAGATAATTATATAACATAATTTACTAAAATACATTATTAATAGTTCAACAATATAATCAGTTAGTATTACATAATTATACACAGATTAATAAATGTGGTATGTATTGCACTATGCAACACAGTCAGTCGAAGTTCTGTGAATGTGCCTATCCGAATATATGCGATCGCGAACACACCCAATACGCAATATTGTATGTAAACCGTACCCTATATTATGTTACTCGATTAATGTAATGCTCATGTTAGAATATTTAATTGCGATCCGCTGATAATGGTGTATTGATTGTTTATAAATGGTATATTTTACGGCTAAATAATGAAACGCACATAACTATTAATAGTACAGGTTTAATATAAGATTTATACCCGAAATACAGGAAAACAGTAGGATCAGGACAGGTTCTGTTGATTATGCAGACATTCAAAGTGCAAGTAATTTTCTGATATCAAGATGAAACACATGTTTAAAGTGTGATCATCAGATATAAAAGAGTACGTAAAACGTCCTTAATGATCGGTTCGACGTTATGAGACTACACATGCTAACTACTTAATCGAAATACATAAACATGTTTTAAAGCAGCATGTGAGCAATAAGCATGTTTCGTAGACTATAAAACATCATATTTAATCCTGATTGAATAATACATTATATAATTTTCAATACTTTAAACATGCTTGCAATATAACTCATATTTATTAGCAATTACGTACAATTAAGTACAATCACACCATTTCTGGTCAATTGTGTGGTGCAAACTAGAGCAACGGATATAATACCCATTTGTGGCGTGGCAAAATGAAAACAAAGCAATTTTCAACTGCATCTAGTCCTTAATTAAACACGTTTAGGGATATAATTGTATTTTCAAATTACCGTCATGCATTTGCAGAAGTAACCGATACTGGTCTTATAACATTTAAATCAATATGTTTTATCTTCCATTGTTAAGTCAATATTTACAAAGAAACACGGACATTCTTCATCTTCTTCTTAGCGTTCGCTCTACACGATCACACCAGTTTCTTCGATTAATGATGTGGTCCGTCTCATGTCATCCACGTCTCCATAGAGTTTCTGGTGGAGGGTTGTGTCCTGGGGCCACTTTGTAGCTCGTGACGTTTACACGGACAGTCATTTCAACAAAACAACACAAGTATAATGAAGTCAAATGTCTGTAGAAAAACACACATTGCACACGGGTTCGACCAGTGTTTTCTAAACCAATACAGCTGCTAATCAGCTTCGCTAAGTGCAGAACACTGTTGAACATACACATTTACATGAACATTATTTCGACATGCATTTGTAGTGTCGCTTCTAAAATATTTGCTTTCATTTGAGGTACAACTGTAGTTTAAGTAAATTGTATATTTTAAAAATGGATTTATGAAATACTGAACATGTGCGTATTTAAAATTAATATGCCCGATATGCATATTGCTTGAACATGCCATATTCAAAATATAGTCTACATTTTTATAAGTGTCAAAATAAACTGCACAATCTGAAAATTGTTTAAATTTTTACTTCGAAGTGGTGCATATATTATATGTAACGCACTATATATTCATTACTAAATGTGAACACGTGCCATCGGGATACATTTTTTAATTGGGGCTATGGTATTGTAAACTAAATAATTGCGATTTGACATTATTTCCATCAGCAATAATCCAAAATACTTAAATATTTATGACATTATGCGTTAAATATCTTACAAAAAAACACAGGAGCATATTTTGCGTTTAATGTTAGATTCAGAATCGTGTGTTTAATTCATCACATTATTCGGAAAGCCAAATATCTTAGATGACTTTAAAATTGATCATTGCACAAATTTCCCTAAGGCAGAACAAAAATAGTTCCCTGATCATACTCCTTTTATTTACATTTCGGCATTACGCATTTATCAACCTTAATGTTCTTTAAATGTTGAACAACAGTTAAACATATGTTTAACATCACATTACAAGTAATAAAGTTAATGTATTTGAACGTCACATGAAGTTGTATATGATGCCGTTATCAACGGCGTAATATAAAATGGCGCAACAATTATGAAAATTGCTCGATACATGAAATGAAAAGAGTACGTAACTATTAGAATCTACGAAGTTATGTGACTTAAGTTAAAATTAGTGCTAAATGTGCCTCACATTCGAAACCAAAAGGTATTGAACAGTGGAGCATCATAAATGATTCTTGTTCATCTGAGCTGATAATCATTCATTAAATGAAGTCAACACATTCAATTGTATCAACCTATATATGCATAGAATAGTATGCATACATAATGATGAATACTCGATATTCAATTTATCAGATAAACAGCATAGATCAGATAAATTACATTCGGTATGTAGTATCGTTACGTTTCTATTAATTTATGTTAAAGATAATTTCTAAACTATTTTGCACACATTATTTCATCTACATTTGTTTTTCTGAGCAGAGCGTCTAATTCGTTCTTGGCATGAATTTATAGACTGGGTTTGAAACTGTTTAATCCATTTTAACTCCTAAACAAGTCTATACTAGCGGGAACTTTCACGTATTTGCGCTAACACTGATTTAATTGTGTTTGAGATAGTGCGCTTTCTACAAATACATATTAACAGCCAATTATAATATCCTCTTGTTAAAGAAAGCTATCACGCAAATGCAATTACTTAAACCTTCAATCGCTTTAAGAGGGTTCAACGCTTACTCTATGGGTTTTATTACATCATGTATATTAATCACGTATTACTTGAAATAACATATAGACGACAACGATGCCCGTGTACGTCCACATGGTCTGAATACGTCCAAACACAGGGCGGTATTGACAAATTAAAGCCTGTTCAATGTATTTGTAAGATTTAAATAACAGTGAAAGCATGTGTTGTTTTAATGTATATAGAAGTAGTTCATCGCTACTTGATTGTATTGTGATCACCTTTAAATTAATTTCATCGCATAAATATAGGATCTGACATGAGTTGTCATATCATACCATATTTTATTAAACGAGTTCAGGAATTTTGTTAGTAAGCGATCATTTGGCGAGCTTACTAACGTATTTCCTGGACGAGTTTAATAAAATATGGTATGATATTACAACGAGTGTCAGATCTTTTTATCACATGCTTAAAACTAAATAAAATACGTCTTAATTGACCAAACAAATGCTGATAGATCTAAAAGTTGTTTACTATCGTGACGTCATTTCATGTTGACGACGTCATTTCACCAAAATAAAGCCATGCGATTGGTTAGTTATTGATTCTGTAGCCAATGAAAACGCTTAAACATGTNATTGTATATAGTACAAAGTTATATTTCACACATGTCTTTTAAAGCGATTCCGTTAAGCAAACGCGTACTCTTCTTTGTATGAAATTCTAAAATTTAAAAAAGCAAACCCATGTCTTACATGGAAACAATACACACAGTTTATTCAGTTCCAAACGAGTCAGGATCTATTGCATATTAACCTTTACCGACGTTGCTTGTAGTTTTAACGATACAGCTATGCTGTTGAAGATGAAAACAAATATGTTATTAATTGTGTATTAAAACATGTTTCATACATGCAATATGTGTGCAATATGCGGCTGGAATATGTTATAATATGTTGTATATAGCTCTCAGTTGTATTCCGTAGTAACGAATTATATCCATATGTGTGTGATATAACAACGAACCACTAACAGTTCAAGTATGGTGATTTGTATGTACCGACATTGTATGTACGTGTAATGGCAGAATAGTGTGTGGAGTTCTTAAACACACAGCATGACAGTCATGACAATATTTAAATAAAGAAAACCAAGTGTAAATCACAAAAATAACTGAATTGATAGTCATTATTTACATAAAGTCAACTCATTAAATGATATCAACCTATATCTAAATAAAATAATATAAGTAAATAATGTTGAATACTCGTATTCAATTTACCATAAACACAGTATAGATGAAATAAATGCAATTTAGTATCGTTACGTTTCTATTCATTTATGTAGAATATGAATCTAAACTATTTGTGCACACATACTTGTTACCAAAATATTTCGATCAGCAGGACGTTTTAGTCGTTCTTGGTATGAATTTTATAGAATGCTTTTGAAACTGTGTTATCAATTCCAACTCCTTAATTAGTTTTTTAATAGTGAGAACTGCCACGTATTTGCGATAATTCTGATGAGACTTTCTTTGAGACTGTTCGCTCATTGCAAGCCACCATCCAATCTTAATATAATTGTGTTAAAGAAAGCTACAAGCCTACAACGCAAATACAATTAATTAAAACATTGCTCGCAAGAAGAGGGTTGAGAGCTTACTTTATGAGTTTCATTACGTCAGGTTTATTAACCACGTTGAACTTAATATAAAAGAGACAACAACGCTGCTATATCCCTTGAACTTAAACATGGCTCGAATACGTCCATTTAGTTGGCGGTTTTAACAAATTATTCCCTGATCAATGTATCAGTAAGATTTGAATTACAGTGACAATCTGTTTTTTTGCTTAGTTGTATATATAAGCTGTTTAGCGCTTTTTGATTTCATCATGAAAACCTTTAAATAAAATTGTCATATTAAAGCAGTTCAACTTGATTTCATACATTCATCAGTTTGATAGTTTTGATATACATGTTGTCGAGGAGTTACTGTGATCTATCACCATCTATTTATCGTGTTACACCTGCTAATGCTGCTAATCGGCTATCAGAATATATTATCACTTAGCAAATGCATATATAACATAGAAATATTGTACTTTACGTTATTTAAACGATTCCGGTAAGAAAACGCATACTCATCGTGATAGGAAATTCTTAATTTAAAAACTCAAAACCATAAACATTTAACATTGAAACAATATACATATACACAGTTTATTTAGTACCAAATGAGTCAGGATATATTGCATATAAACCTTTACCGACATTAGTTGTAGATGTAACAATACAGCTGGGCTGTTGAAGATGAATGCACATCTGTAATTAATTTCGTAATAAAACATGTTTCATCCCTTCAATTTGTCTAAGCGGCTGATATAGACAGAACAGTTTATTAACGTCTCACGTGTGTATATAAACAAACAGTGAAGCAGTACAAAATCATTATATATATCATATCATTATATAAACCACTCTAAACGAGTTACGAGAGACGATGGTTTAAAAATTCTAAAAATGTGCAGCGATTGAATATATAATAACATCTTTTACATCTGTTAGAAATATAAAAATAATAACAAAATAAACAAAGTCGATTAAAAATGACTAATTTTCTTAAAATAATTCAAAATATACTTACACACATATAGAAAAGAAGACAATGCAATTGTACATTATAAACAGTTGTGAAGCTATGAAGTATAAGGTATATTACTATTTCATATATGTAATGGTGTATGTTGTATTCCGTAATTACGAATTGTATACATCTGTGGGTGATTACAGCGAATCACTTATAGTTTTATTATGGTGATTTGTATGCACGGACAGTGTATGTACGTGTAATGGCAATAGAGTTTGGAGATTGCTTAAACAAACAGCATGACAATCATGAAACTATTTAATAAAATAAAACCACGTGTTAATCACATAAATAAAATAGCGTTATGCAAACTGAATTTTAAATTATAGAACTAGATGGCTGAAATTTTATTATTTAATTTTATTTTCAATTGTAGCCGAATGTTATGAGCTGTGTGTGTACTGACCTCGATGTGAAATCCTATCAAACAATTGTACCAGTGTTCATATTGTGTGCCTGACTTTAAATCAAACAATCAACCAAAACTATTGCTGTTGAACTTGCTCTTAAGTGACGAAAGAAACATGGGTAACTTATGATGCAACACACCGCGGTTGTATCCGCAACACATGGTGCTCAGGTATGTTTTTCAAATTTAATTCATAAGGCGGCCTGGGCCGTCTATCTCAGTTGGTAGAACGCTGGACTACACATCCGAATATCGCGGATGCTACCCTCGACCCGACCACATAACGAGTGAAGGGATAAGTAATGAAATCCGTTCTACTCTTATCTCATTTTCATGAAATACAGTGGTCAATTATGGCCATTGGTATGTGCACTTAGTAACGATGATCCAGCCAACAAAGGGCAGTGTGAGTTGGTCATATTATATGCAATTGACCGCCCTGACACGACTCATATACTGTTGAAAACGCCAGCAAACAAACACAACTTAATACGGCCATACTCCCAAGCAAATATATGTATTCGATACCTGCTGTTTTGACAATAGCGTTGTTACAAATCGACGTATTCAACTGGATGATATTGTCTGACCATGTCTGTTATAAAAGCAATACACTGCTGCTGTGCATAACCATTCAGAAAGCAGTTTGCATTTGTCAACGAAAAAACATACATGACTATTGTAGATGATACTACGTTCGTATATTGAAATCAATCAAAATAAAATGTGAATTGTAAATACTAACTCATTCCATCACCCCAGTTATATTAAAGTATGCCTTTTTAAAATCACATGTTGGTACTCTACATCGGTCAATCGTTTAGTTGTTTGTACTTTTATAATTTAATAAATGTCAAATGATGATTAATCATAAACGAACACAATTTGCCGTATATGAGGATGTTACGTAAAGTCAGTGTAATTTGTCCGATCTGTGTAATGTTAATTATAATAAAATGAATTGTGCTTAAACAAAAATATGTTCGAAAACAGGTATGCATTCAAATATAATTAATTGAAAATAATAAACTATATGGCACTCGTCGCTCACTGTCAGTCAACGTGCCATCTACAATAGTAAAGGCCCAGCGCTACGCAAGGATTAAAGGATATGTTTACAAGATAATTATTAATGTTTGTCCATTTGCGACGGAATTCATCTGGTTGCCAACGTTAGATCGTATACATTTTGCAAACGATCATCACGAAAAACACTTTTGATTTACAACTTCATTGTGAAATCCACCGGGGATATTTAAGGGCCCTTAACACGAAATTAAACATTTTCCGATGCATACCATACACGTGTTGTCAATTCAAACACACAGCCACTTGTGATACTTTGTTGAAACGCAGTGGGGTTGGCTGCTTCATAACTCTTCCACGCATTTTCCTAAAACACATTCACATTGAATTGAACAACTGTTAAAATGTTGTTGTTTTTTTTCGTCTGGAAAGGACAGCCACTCATCAAACAATAACATGAGATTACTGCTCACCAATACAACGAATGCAGTTAAAAAGAGCAAGCTAAATAGCAAATGAGCCGCGCTCTGTGACAAGGATGTTTAATTCAAGTGCGTAGTGTCGTGCTAGATTAGCATTTGCGGTCCTCACAGGCTAATCAGAGACGACACTTTCCGTCTTTACTGGATTTTCGTCAAGAAGAGTCTTTCCTTTAAACGAAAAATACAATAAAAGCGGATAGAATCGTACCTGATCAGCCTTTGTTGACTTCTAATCAGGGATGACACTTTACGCACATTCATGAAACCCCCTTTTCACGGAGCGGGTCTCATATCATTTTAGCTATCAAGTGGGTGAAATGATTCTCGCGATGTTGTGGTAAAACAGTAATTACAAAGCGAACATATTGCTTTTATTGGTAGACAGTGCTGGAAAGGATTAATGCTGCAAGCATCACGAGCACATATAAACATTAACATATTTCACTTAAAAAAATCAAATGCCGCCTTCAAACTTGCTTTTTGTTCGAAAAAGAGCCTGCCTGTCGCCTGCCTGTCGCTTGCTTGCCTGTCGCCTGCCTGTCGCTTGCCTGTCGCCTGCCTATTGCCTGCCGCGTGCCTTCCTGCATGCCTTCCTGCTCGCCTGTCTGCATCCTGCCAACCTGAAAAGCTTGTCCGACGAATGGCTCTTACTCTCAACGTTAATTACTGAAACGTGCATGCATTGTTTCTTTCCGATATAAAGATTTACCTGTGCAATCGTTATTATGAATTTACCGTTGTGTAACTAAGAATTCGTATATTATGATTATTCCACACGAAAAACTGATACTATATTCAACGTACATCCTTGTGCTTGAATGCGTTGTTCCATATATTGCATGTAGTATATAGCGTTTAAGTGGTTATACAAGTTTTGATTAAAATATAGTTTTAATCAGTTCTTTAATCAATTTTATTTGTTAAATAATTGTTTTTATGGTTTCACGGATTCAATGTGATCATGATGACGATACCTTTGAGTCGCGTTTTGAGAAAACTGGGCATAATGTATGTGCGTAAAGTGTCATCCCAGATTAGCCTGCGCAGGCCGCACAGTCTAATAAGGGACGACACTTTCCGCTTCTATGACATTTTTCGTTAAATTAAAGTCTCTTCTTAGCAAAAATCCAACTGCACAGGCTAATCTGGGACGACACTTTACGCACATGCATTATGCCCAGTTTTCTAAGAACACGAGATATTTGCGTACACAATTGATTACTTTAATGTCTGATTTTGTTAGCAATAACATACTTGGGAGCCATGAAAACAAATAATGTCATTTATTGTGGAAAGTTGGTTTTCTTTTACACATAAAAACTAAACGATGCGACTTATTTAATTTGAGACATTAAATTTGACTTGGACGATATAACACAAAATAAATCTTGTAGAGAACGCGCAATTGATTTAATCTTGAAAATCAAAAGCGCAATAATGTGTATTATTCAAACAAAATACGGATTTGATACGAGTATATTGTATACAGATAAGATTCATAAACTGCATTTAAATTTATTTTGGAATGACACAAGCTTGTTTGAATACGACAATCGTAATTTGTAATGAGAGTGAGTTAGATTGAAATAAGTACAACACATGGTATGTAGCAAGCAACTTGTCAAAACTATGTTGATGTAACGTTCGCTTATTAAGCTCAATTTAACAGCGTCTCAATCGATGTTAAGAATAGTTTTATTCGCTTATATCTAGCCAAATTATTAAAGTAGTCCGTTTTGAAAACATGGTATAGTCATCTTAGTTCTCATATAGCAAACACATATTACAATTATATTTCATCAACTTAATACGAGCACACAGTGTGAGGCTGTCTCCGCCGTCAAGACTTTTTATGACTTAGTTTTTTTGGTTAAAGTTGGAACATGGTTCAACATGATCAACAATATTTTAAAATATAAATACGTGATCATCGTTGTATTGAATCCTAAATTGAAACCACACATTCTCTGAATAGATGACGCTAACGAGCCAGGATACATAGCCAATTAACCTGATTAGTAATGAGTTGTAGATGTCAACGATAAATCTGTATTCTTTGAATGAAGGCACTTTTGTATCTAATTGAACTGTTAAACATATTAGTAGTTCCTGCAAGTCGAGTATCAAGCGGCTCACGTATGTTATTATGTACATAGACCAGACTTTCTCTCCTTAATTAGGGATATTATCCACGAAATGGAGATGACAACGAACCTCATAAGATAAAATCATCGACTTTCATAATTGGACGGTGAAATAGAAAATGGCAATCATTTATCGATTCAATTTGTTAACCATAACACACTCTAAAATGAATGACATTCCTAAATGTTTAACGGATGCTCGTATATTAACGTATTAAGTCAAAGGTGAGAGAAAATTAGATCGGTGTTTGAAACATAACATGGACAGACAGCCTCTTCTTTCAAAGTTGAACAATAAGGTTGCACCTTGTGTCCATCCCCTGTCGGGCTTTTGTTTGCGAACTAGCGAGTCTCCATATTTTTACACAAAAGTTAATGCTGCTTCAAAGAAGAAACAACACAGATATATTTTTCAGGATGGCAACTTTTGCACCTGGTTATTTATGGGAATTTTAGTTTCCACATAAGCGGGATTCTGAACAAAAAGTGGAATTTGGAGGCATCGATGTCCTAAAGACACATATTTACATGTGCTTTGTTTATAGAAAAAATCTTACCGTATAATATTATATATTATAAAAATGTTTTGTTAAAACGCATGTTTTTTTTTAAATGTAATTCATATTTTGATATTATGTNGATGCGACTTATTTTATTTGAGACATTAAAGTTGACTTGGACGATATAACACAAAATAAATCTTGTAGAGAACGCGCAATTGATTTAATCTTGAAAATCAAAAGCGCAATAATGTGTATTATTCAAACAAAATACGGATTTGATACGAGTATATTGTATACGGATAAGATTCATAAACTGCATTTTTATTTATTTTGGAATAACACAAGCTTGTTTAAATACGACAATCGTAATTTGTAATGAGAGTGAGTTAGATTGAAATAAGTACGACACATGGTATGTAGCAAGCAACTTGTCAAAACTATGTCGATGTAACGTTCGCTCATTCAGCTCAATTTAACAGCGTCTCAATCGATGTTATTTTTATTTTTTTTCGGTTTTGTTGCCAGGCTAATCTATTTTTTTATTCAATATAAGACATACAATGTAAACATGTATATGATCACAAACAAAATGAAATCATGCAGCAGTACTATTCAAACATGTTATACAAGATATGCTAATATATACTTTTTGACCTTGTGGTTTCCTTTAGATTAAACAAAATAAAATAAAGATGAAAATAATAAAGATGAGTTGCATTAAGTGTGTTGAAAAGCAAAAATTGGACTTGGTTATAAAAATTGAATGTGTTTCTATTTATGTTCGAATATGTGAAGTGTATCATTGCTGAGGGCTATTTCTTTTTCAATCTCTCAATCGATGTTAAGAATAGTTTTATTCGCTTATGTCTAGCCAAATTTTTAAAGTTGTCCGTTTTAAAGACATGGTATAGTTATCTTAGTTCTCATATAGCAAACACATATTACAATTATATTTCATCAACTTAATACGAGCACGCAGTGTGAGGCTGTCTCCGCCGTCAAGGCTTTTTTAATGACTTAGTTTTTTGTTAAAGTTGGAACTTGGTTTAAAATGATCAACAATATTTTAAAATATAAGTACGTTATCATCGTTGTATTGAATCCTAAATTGAAACCACACATTCTCTGAATAGATGACGCTAACGAGCTAGGATACATAGCCAATTAACCTGTATAGTAACGAGTTGTAGATGTCAACGATAAACCTGTAATCTTTGAATGAAGGCACTTTTGTATTTAATTGAACTGTTAAACAAATTAGTAGTTCCTGCAAGTCGAGTATCAAGCGGCTCACGTATGTTATTATGTACATAGACCAGACTTGCTCTCCTTAATTAGGGATATTATCCACGTAATGGAAATGACAACGAACCTCATAAGATAAAATCATCGACTTTCATAATTGGACGGTGAAATAGAAAATGGCAATCATTTATCGATTCAATTTGTTAACCATAACACACTCTAAAATGAATGACATTCCTAAATGTTTTACGGATGCTCGTATATTAACTTATTAAGTCAAAGGTGAGAGAAAATTAGATCGGTGTTTGAAACATAACATGGGCAGACAGCCTCTTCTTTCAAAGTTACACAACTAGGTTGCACCTTGTGTCCGTCCCCTGTCGGGCTTTTGTTTGCGAACTAGCGAGTCTCCATATTTTTACACAAAAGTTAATGCTGCTTCAAAGAAGAAACAACACAGATATATTTTTCAGAATGGCAGCTTTTGCACCTGGATATTTATGGGAATTTTAGTTTCCAAATAAGTGGGATTCTGAACAAAAAGTGGAATTTGGAGGCATCGATGCCCTAAAGACACATATTTACATGTGCTTTGTTTTTAGAAAAAATCTTAATGTATACTATTATATATTATAAAAATATTTTGTTAAAACGCATGTTTTTTTTAAATGTTATATATATTTTGATATAATGTTAATTTATGTACAAAATAATGTTTGTTAAATATAAAGCAGAAGTTAACGTACATGTGGTGTCTATGCTTTATTGTTTGAACATGATTGCGGTCGTTATGCGCTTGGAAGTCGTGTTATAATTAAATCATTTCTGTGATATTACTGGTATCATAGATGACATTCAAAGCAATTACACATACATATGCATTGTGACATTTGGTTATTGCTTACCATCAGTTTGTTTAATTTTTTATTTTTTTTTCAGTTTTGCGGCTCAGCTATTTTTAACAGTTGTTTAATGGGTAGTTTAGCGGATATATGGTTGAGACAGAGGCTCCCACGGTAAACAGGCACAACTGATTCTTAAGTGACAATCAACTCTCAGTTATGGTTCCGGGCCATTGACACAAGCCATCCTGGTAACCGCTTCTGCTGGCGGAAAAACGAAGTTTGGGCGCTGGTACGTGTCATACGACCAGCTGCAAGTTCTTGGAGAGCAGACAGGCGCCGCAAATATTGACCCAAGCCCACTGAAAGGAAATAATGAGAAGTAAACAACAGAATACCAAGCCGGAAAGGTGTGGACCAGGAACAACAACGACCGCTCACTCCACCGCCAGTCTCCAGGCTTGATGTTACAAGTTAATTACTGGACCAATTTCATTGATCAAGTTGGCTACAAATGGAACAGCCATAAGAACATAGAACGTAAGAACACTCAATGCGTGCAACAAGGTTCACGAATTGAAGCACAAGCCGAAGCGCTGACGCTGAGACATTATCGGACAAGTCGGAGTAAGGTGGCTAGGCTTCGGAGAAACAGACAAAGTACACAAGTCACGGTTCAGCGGTGAGGATTCTATACATTAATACTAGGCTGCTTGTATCGTTAGAAAATGAGTTAAGCAACAGCGTCATAAATTGAACCCAAGTGTCAAGCAGGCTCTTTTACATCCGTATTTGAGCGAGACATTACAGCATCACCATCCTCCATCCGATTACGAACACGTAGAGATGGAACAGTTTTATGAAGCATCATAGCTCATCATTGAGACTTCGTGATTTCGCAAGTAGCCACCAATTCACTCTGATCACCACGTTGCACGTCCATTTACGTTAGTTTACTTTATTGATAGGGAAGAAATCTGTATATTGGTATGGTCTTCCACTAACTGGATACAGTTCACGCATAAATGCGATTCCGTGTTCATTCTGTAATACTTAAATATGTGTATTTCATGCATATAGCGAAGTGCTAGTCAATAGCATGTAGATTAAATAATTTGATCCCAATCATTTAGTGGAGTGCAAGTCCATTGCGGATTGCATACACATCCTGATGCCTGTACTTCGCGGTGTATGGCTTTATTGTTTACACCTCATGGCTAGTGTATATCCACTCACTTGTATGTTGAAGTAGTATCCTTCGGCTAATATAACTCGCGTAAGTCTCTATTGGATTAAGTATTTGTGTTCTCTCTTTTCCTTCAATACACAAGTTCAAGTACCACTGTTTGATACATGCAACTGTCGTGTAATTCTTGTTATTGCACGCGGGGAAAATGCCGGGTTGTCTTTAATTTAAATATGCATGTTATGATAGTGTTAAGACCTCATTACGACTGAATAATGTATACATTGTTCTGTTACAAATAGGGTGACTTCGGCAAGTAAACGAAGAATCAGATCCAAAAAAGTCCATATCCCATTAGCATTGATGCGATCAAGCGGTTGTGCCAATACAGCCTACAACAACTGTTGTATCACTAAACTAGACATGTAGAAATATGCATAAGATCCACACAAATTAATTTTAATATTTTATTAAAACAGTGTTATATTTTTCTTTTCTATTGATTAAATTGATTAACTGTAACAAATGATATTACACATTAAGACATTCGTCACTTGCAACAATCCAAATAATTATATCCGTGTTTTTGAAAAACATCATTACGACACATTCAATTTTGTACACAAGGTTTAACCAATCCTTGTAAAGTTATGTTCATTAACATAGTGCGCGCATATTTCGAACAACTATTATATTAGAACCGTTAAGAAGACGTGTCTCGAGTAAGATACATCAAATTAATATAAACGTTTAATTCCATTAGCTGAAAGCGAGCACATCGTGTGAGGCTAAATCAATGTTCATCCATTTTTTAAGTGGTTTGTTTATTGGATTGAAATTTGTTAGAAGAAATTAATGGCAATGCGTTTTTGAGTGTTGTTGTTAAGCGTTTAATGTAAATTTACAAACAGGAATAATCCTCATAAAGAAAAACAGCTTATATTATATAACTATAGCAAGCCATATACGGTGATTATGTGCATGATCAACCCAAGAATTGGTAATGTAAACTGAGGCGTATTACAAATATGTATTATTAAATGCGGGCTCACATATATATGATATCATAAGTTTGAAAACTGCTTAAACGCGTTCCTGATAACAGCATATCAATATTAATACTGTGGCGATTTAAATTGAACAAAGGCAAACACTGTTAGGATTGAAAGTGAAACGTTCTTAACATTTTTACAACTTTTAAATACAGCGTACGCGCTTAAGTTATTAAACACATTGTATAACGCTTATGAATCACACATCAATCAGAATGTCAATGCGCTAAGAGATTGCAAATGCAGTTCTAAATGAAGGGAGACGACCGTGTTCATCCTACATTTGACCTTGCCTAAATAATTCATTAGCAAAACTTTAGTACAGGACGTTAAACGAACACATTGAACGCAAATGCAGTGATATTGAAAATGGAATGGAATGCGAACATATTTTTTTTTTCGATCTAATGTGAAACAGAACCTGGTCTACTGACAACCACTTGCAAATATAAGCATATCTTGATCTTTTATTTAGTTCCATATCGCTTGTTCGAAAATATTAAAAGGTCAAAATAGCAGTTATCAAAAAACATCTGTTTCTGAATATTATGTAATTTATATTGTAATGAAATGGGTTAGTTCCAATTCATGTAAACAGTATTAAACGGTCAAAGTTGAAACGTAAAATATTTCATATGTTTTAGGGATATAGAAAAAGATAAGCACGTTTGACCCATAAATATTTGGAGCGTTACAACATTTTAATATTTATTCGTGAAAATGACCATCACAGACGATATGTCATGTGTAACAATCATTTCGCGCGCTGAAAAGGCAAGCTAACAGTTGGCACATGGATATTGTAAATATTTCTTTTGTACAGATAAAGTAAACTTATACATCTATGTTTGTAGCTGGCTAATAATTGTATCGTAAATTATTGTATTCGAAATACATTTGCACAAATAATAATATTATGAAGACGACATGTTACATATACTTGCAAGAATGGTTTCATAGGCTTCATTGTAAATGACACAATGGTTACTATAATCGTTTTGAAAGTTCATATACATGGATATTAAAAAGTTTTCGGTCTATTTCTCTATTTTGAAATACATGGAGATTTAAATTTGGCATTAATTAACGTTATGAAAAAGGCGATATGATGTATCATAAATTACGTAAAAAATAATTAGTCAACTATGTATAATACATAATGCGTACATCAAGACAAGACAAGACAAATATTTATTCAGACTTGCAAAGTGTAAATCGTCTAAACACTAGATAGTTCACAGTTAATTATGTCACTGAGATAAGCATAGTTATACAATAAACATAAGCAGCATCGTATACGGTTACGACAAGGCTAGGTAAAATACTTGTTATAAATAACGCGGCCGATTATAGACTGCTGGCGCAGCTCTGTCGTGTGTTATCGTTTATATAACATATCATTCTATATTTTTCCTTCACTTACATTTGTTACCGAACCAGCTTTCCGTATTTTTATTTGTATTCAACTGATTATGAGATTAATGACGTATCTCGTTTGACGTAATTTGTGTTACGAAATAAACCGCTTAAGCTAGACTCTCTGGATTTTAGTGACACAAATTCCAACTTATGATTTATTTAACAGAAAAATGTTTATTTAAAAAAGCATCGAACGAATTCAAAACGTATTTCGGACTGTGTGTTTGTAATGTATAATTGAAAACTTTAAGAGGAATAAAAGAAATCACTTCGAGCAGTCATTCGATTTTGTTAAACGTTTCGAAAAGTATAGTTTAAAATAAAGTAAGATAAAAGGATTGAAAACAGAAAATAGAAGTGCATATGGTTGCAATTTTATTATTAGAAGCATTTGGATTAAAGTTGTTATTGAGGTAAGATTGTCGTTTACTTAATTGATGTTCGATGACTTCTGTTAAACTTAAAGCTCAAATAGTGTCTTTAATCTAATCAACAGTACTGTTTCAGATGCAAACGATATTTTGTTTCACCATTCCAATAAGGTGCTACGTTTAATTATAATTATCTGTTTTATTAATTCGTTGATTTGTGGCTAAATTTTATTAACCAACGCAGGAAAAGACTGAATCTGGACGCCATTTTGTTCAAATGACGTCGCGCGATCCGATTCTTTTCGATATAAAAACGGCCGGGCTAAGCGGACCAATATAATTTATATTGGCCCGCAAGATCCGAATAACGGCCCGCTCGCGACGTCACTGTGTTACTTTTTATAGTAACACTATGCACTGTGTTACTTTTTATAGTAACACTATGTAATATATGTGAGATTACTGTTTGAAGTTGAACAACATTACCAATATCATTTCTTAAAATCAGAGTTTCTTTCACAACTTGACTAACTTAATAAGTCCAACTGTAACATCACTTAGACTTGCATATATATTGTTTTTACCTTTTCATTTATTCATTTGATTGATTGTTCATTTTATTTGCAAAATGGATGCAACACTATACAGTCTCTTGTGTCCAGTGCAATTATTGAGCGTCCATGTCCGAGTCCTATGAACACGTTTGTATTATAAGAGTATACATATGTATGACCGTTTTTCTAATTGTAATTAGTAAGTAATTTCTTATTGTAGGTGAATTGAATTAAATTGGATCATTTTTACTTTAATTAAGATATGTAAACACATGGCGAAGATGGTAATACTACACATGTAGGCAAATATTACTTTTTGAATATTTGACGGTAAAGATCAAGCAAATATTTATACGGTAAAGTGGTTTGAAATTTGGTTGTTTGTGCAATTAAAAAAATAATCCAATATGTAAATGAATGTACATATGATATCACTTAAAACCAAATACTTGTCTTATGTCAAAGTCCTCGCTTGACGCATCGTTTTTAAAGTAATGTCTGTCAATCTCTCACAATAGTGCAATTTAAAAAGCACAATGGCTTTCATGTTATACCTAATCTCAACACAGACACCAGTTGTTTAATTGAAGAGTACATGCTAATGGTCTGTAACGTTGGAAATGGAATTAATCCACACACTGAAATTGCGGTCATAGATTGATTAGGACCAGTGTAGGGAGGCAATACTATCAAACCCTTCGAGACAGACATATTGCCTCCTCGATATGGACTTAATATGGATAATGTTTTACTGTTGATGGTCTATATATTCAGTCTGTTATAGTCATTAAAGGACTATGCGACATATATTTGCATGAATTGAATTGTTTCTTTAAATTGTCTTTTACATGGGCGCATGAGCACACATTTAACATACACTAGGTTATTTATATACAACCGTATATATGTTTGTTCTGCCAACTCGACATGGCTTGCGCGAAATGTACCAGTTTCAAGTTTATGTTTCACGTAATACCTTTTATTAATCGTATAAAAGGTACAAAACAATTCAGATATACACACACACAATAAATCGGATACATGGAGGTGGCAACGATGTGTTGCATAGTTTCAAATCTATAAACACGTGTTTATCTTGCTTAATGACACACATCGAATCGTGTATTGCCTGGTTGGCTGCGTATGGTGTTACATATTACTTTAATAGATTAGTCAAATGTGTCTTTATTTTCTTCAGTAATGGCTCGTTGTAAACAAACAACGTTCATAATGGTATGATTAACAAACGGGAACATGTGTTTCCTAACCTTAGCATGAAAATGATTAGTTAAGCATGTTATAAAATGCATGACCGATTTCTGTTATATTATCGAGACGACATTATCTTTCTGCATCTTCTAGATTTAAACAGCGATGGGTAAATGAGTTTTACACATTCTTACGAGAGCAAGTGATTCTACAAACGTATTGAAAAAAATGTTTTGAAAGCTTTCGAGTTCATGTAACGTTTTGTAGAATCAATAATACAAGCAGTCGTTTCCAGTGCTAAACCAAAACCAGTTTTTGATACTTGTAAAGACCAGGTATAATTACGTATCCATGCTTCCGGTTAAACAATCATTGTACAAACAAAAGCTTTATCCGCATTAATATATGATATAATTAAAAAAATGTAAGAACGCGTATATTTGTCATCTTTACCTAGGTAAATCTTTAAAAACACTGTGTATAAAGATGAAGATGATGTTGATTTGATATTCAGAAGCTTATAATAAAAACAAACAATACTTGATGGCTACATAACGGTAAACGATCAAGGGATACTTTTTTAACATGCAAACACTGTTTAAGAAAACCGTAATGTATGTTCCAAATACTATTTTACTCACCAAGTAACGAAATATCGCCTGTATACAATTTATATACTTCAATGGGAACAACGATATTATCCAATATGTTTAATTGATAATACATAATTGGGTAAAGCATTTCGATCTTTAAAATGAAGACTAAAAAACGCGTTTTGCTAAAAAAATATTATATGTAGTTCTACTTTCGATGCAATGCTATGGGTTTAAATTTTATTTACACTTATAGGTATCATGAATATTGATTGGCCAAGTGTGAGATTGAGCGCTCTATAACCGGTTTAAACCCCCATTTCTTAGCATTGACCGTTCCGCGGTGACCCCAGCTTTATTCTACAATGTGTATATGTTGTTTCGTTTTGTGCGGTAATGTACCGTTTTGGAAATTAGTTCCTTGCCATAAATAAAGGACCACAAAGGAGTGCATGATATAACTGCAGTATTGTTGTAGCTTCCNATACAATAAACATAAACAACATCGTATACGGTTACGACAAGGCTAGGTAAAATACTTGTTATAAATAACGCGGCCGATTATAGACTGCTTGCGCAGCTCTGTCGTTTGTTATCGTTTATATAACATATCATTTTATATTGTTCCTTCACTTACATTTGTTACCGAACCAGCAATCCGTACTTTTATTTGTATTTCACTGATTATGAAATTTAAGATGTATCTCGTGTGACGTAATTTGTGTTACGAAAAAAAAACGCTTAAGCTAGACTCTCTGGATTTTAGTGACACAAATTCCAACGTTATGATTTATTTAACAGAAAAAAGTTTATTTAAAAAAGCATCGAACGAATTCAAAACATATTTCGGACTGTGTGTTTGTAATGTATAATTGAAAACTTCAAGAGGAATAAAAGAAATCACATCGAGCAGTCATTCGATTTCGTTAAACATTTCGAAAAGTATAGTTTAAAATAAAGTAAGATAAAAGGATTGAAAATAGAAAATAGAAGTGCATATCGTTGTAATTATATTATTAGAAGCATTTGGATTAAAGTTGTTATTGAGGTAAGATTGTCGTTTACTTAATTTTGATGTTGGATGACTTCTGTTAAACTTAAAGCTCAAATAGTGACTTTAATCTAATCTACAGTACTGTTTCAGATGCAAACGATATTTTGTTTCACCATTCCAATAAGGTGCTACGTTTAATTATAATTATTTGTTTATTTAATTCGTTGATGTGTGGCTAAATTTTATTAACCACCGCAGGAAAAGACTGAATCTGGACGCCATTTTGTTCATATGACGTCGCGCGATCCGATTCTTTTCGATATAAAAACGGCCGGGCTAAACGGGCCAATATAATTTATATTGGCCCGCAAGATCCGAATAACGGCCCGCTCGCGACGTCACTGTGTTACTTTTTATAGTAACACTATGTAATATATGTAAGATTACTGTTTGAAGTTGAACAACATTACCAATATCATTTCTTAAAATCAGAGCTTCTTTCACAATTTGACTAACTTAATAAGTCCAACTGTAACACCACTTAGACTTGCATATATATTGTGTTTAACTTTTCATTTATTCATTTGATTGATTCTACATTTTATTTTCAAAATCGATGCAACGCTTTACAGTCTCTTGTGTTCAGTGCCATTATTGAGCGTCCATGTCCGAGTCCTATGAACACGTTTGTATTATAAGAGTGTAAATATGTATGAACGTGTCCACTCCGGCGTTTTTCTAATTGTAATTAGTAAGTAATTTCTTATTGTAGGTGAATTGAATTAAATTGGATCCTTTTTACCCCAATTAAGATATGTAAACACATGGCGAAGATGGTAATACTACACATGTAGGCAAATATGACTTTTTGAATATTTGACGGTCTAGTTCAAGCAAACGTTTATACGGTATATGGTTTGAAATTTGGTTGTTTGTGCAATTAAAATAATAATCCAATATGTAAATGAATGTACATATGTTTATCACTATAAACCAAATACTTGTCTTATGTCAAAGTCCTCGCTTGACGCATCGTTTTTAAAGTAATGTCTGTCAATCTCTCACAATAGTGCAATTTTAATAGCATAATGGCTTTCATGTTTTACCTGTTCTCAACACAGACACCAGTTGTTTAATTGCAGAGTACATGCTAATGGTCTGTAACGTTGGAAATGGAATTAATCCAGACACTGATATAGCGGTCATATATTGATTAGGACCAGTGTAGGGAGGCAATACTATCAAACCATTCGAGACAGACATATTGCCTCCTCGATATGGACTTATTATGCATAATGTTTTACTGTTGATGGTCTATTCGTTTACATGCAACTGTTCACCATTCTATGCCGTTTATTAAAGTGCAACGAAACGTATAATTCAGATGTGAATCATTTTAGCCGGATCGGATATTATGCTATATACGGCAAGCGTAACTCCATACCTGCCTGCGCTTTGCGAAGTATATTCAAGAGGTGCAATCTCCGCTATAAGTTCACACAAGCGGACATTAAGACTGCTCATCGGAGCATACGGATGCAGATGCGTATCTTGGGCTTTTCAGTTTGAATATGTCATAAGGCCCAAGTTCGCACGACGCTGCTCATTTGTTAACAAATTTCTTTTCTTTGTCGATGATTGAAGTATGACAAAAGGTATTGTTTGAGGATGCGAATCCTTTGTAATATTGATCAAAACTTATATTTTTACCATGACTGTAGTGGGAGCTTCTCGTATATTTAGTCTGTTATAGTCATTAACAGGACTATGCGACATATATTTGCATGAATTGAATTGTTGTTTTAAATTGTCTTTAACATGGGCGCATGAGCACACATTTAACATACACTAGGTTATTTATATACAACCGTACATATGTTTGTTCTGCAAACTCGACATGGCTTGCGCGAAATGTACCAGTTTCAAGTTTATGTTTCACGTAATACCTTTTATTAATCGTATAAAAGGTACAAAACAATTCAGATATACACACACACAATAAATCGGATACATGGAGGTGGCAACGATGTGTTGCATAGTTTCAAATCTATAAACACGTGTTTATCTTGCTTAATGACACACATCGAATCGTGTATTGCCTGGTTGGCTGCGTATGGTGTTACATATTACTTTAATAGATTAGTTAAATGTGTCTTTATTTTCTTCAGTAATGGCTCGTTGTAAACAAACGACGTTCATAATGGTATGATTAACAAACGGGAACATGTGTTTCCTAACCTTAGCATGAAAATGATTAGTTAAGCATGTTATAAAATGCATGACCGATTTCTGTTATATTATCGAGACGACATTATCTTTCTGCATCTTCTAGATTTAAACAGCGATGGGTAAATGAGTTTTACACATTCTTACGAGAGCAAGTGATTCTACAAACGTATTGAAAAAAATGTTTTGAAAGCTTTCGAGTTCATGTAACGTTTTGTAGAATCAATAATACAAGCAGTCGTTTCCAGTGCTAAACCAAAACCAGTTTTTGATACTTGTAAAGACCAGGTATAATTACGTATCCATGCTTCCGGTTAAACAATCATTGTACAAACAAAAGCTTTATCCGCATTAATATATGATATAATTAAAAAAATGTAAGAACGCGTATATTTGTCATCTTTACCTAGGTAAATCTTTAAAAACACTGTGTATAAAGATGAAGATGATGTTGATTTGATATTCAGAAGCTTATAATAAAAACAAACAATACTTGATGGCTACATAACGGTAAACGATCAAGGGATACTTTTTTAACATGCAAACACTGTTTAAGAAAACCGTAATGTATGTTCCAAATACTATTTTACTCACCAAGTAACGAAATATCGCCTGTATACAATTTATATACTTCAATGGGAACAACGATATTATCCAATATGTTTAATTGATAATACATAATTGGGTAAAGCATTTCGATCTTTAAAATGAAGACTAAAAAACGCGTTTTGCTAAAAAAATATTATATGTAGTTCTACTTTCGATGCAATGCTATGGGTTTAAATTTTATTTACACTTATAGGTATCATGAATATTGATTGGCCAAGTGTGAGATTGAGCGCTCTATAACCGGTTTAAACCCCCATTTCTTAGCATTGACCGTTCCGCGGTGACCCCAGCTTTATTCTACAATGTGTATATGTTGTTTCGTTTTGTGCGGTAATGTACCGTTTTGGAAATTAGTTCCTTGCCATAAATAAAGGACCACAAAGGAGTGCATGATATAACTGCAGTATTGTTGCAGCTTCCGAAGTTTCACTTTTGTATACTTTATTTTGAAAGTCAAACATGTTTTTAAACTAGTATACCCAGATATATAATACCATTGTGTCAAGTGAGAAGAACTGCGATGCTGGCGTTTCCGTAGAGGTTGTGGATGACTTTTACCAACCCTTCGTCAGTCTTGAATCATTCTATAAACAGTCATAGACCATCATGCCACATGCGGTCGCAATATCTCTAAAAGTCGATGGAATTGTGGAAGAGCTCACGCTGGTGTTGCAAACAAACAAACCACATCATTATATTCTTCATATACTGGTACACCTTATATTCACAATCAGTCACACATGTATATCATTGTTTATTGAATAAGCATTTTTTAAATTTAATATGAAGTTCGAATTCTATTTAATCAATTCACACATAATACATCTTAACAGAGGTATCGCTAGACATTAATTGGTAAGACATTCTACATAATCGAATACTCGATACTTTGCATGTTGAGGTGCTTAAAAGCAAGTATTGCTGTTCAACTTCTTATTAAAATAAAAACTATATATTCCATTTTTTGTGTTGATTTGTATGATAATATTGTGGAAAAGGTTCGATGCGCCTTAAAACAAGTTTACGTTTCCAAGTGCTCTTCATTTTCCGTTCTACGACGATGATACCATTTCTTAATATGGTTATGCATAATTATGTGTAGTGAGTCTTGTATTGTATAGTTCGCTCGCCTTAAATAATAGATGATTGTTACATAAATGTGTGTTTTGTTAAATGAATACATCTGGGCCATCTGCAAGGTATAGGCTTCCTTAAAACTGTTGAAGCCTCAATTATTTTACATAGACTGATACATACCTTTGAGAACCGGTTATATCCTAAAGAAAGAAACTCGATAATATGATACGAGTCCTAGTTTGTATTATGTTCATCTTTGATATTAGTTGTGTATTCATACTATCAAAGCAATACTGTCACGTTTATGCAAAATCCTAATTGAATGTATAATGCAATAGTATTTAAAACGGAATCAACGACACGCTGTTGATGATTAATGTATTTAAAGTGTTCATGCTGTTAACCATGCACGTGGTCCTGATGCAAACTCATAGTATACTATAAGTGTAATAAATCAAATGAAAACACACTCTCCAGAAACAGTATTAGGCGATAGAACTTAATGTTACCATCGGCAAGTATTTAGGACAAACAATACATTTTATACGCAATAAAAGACAATACATACAGAATATAACTAAGCATAACACACACATGGAAACGTAGATTTGTTTTCGTAGACAAGATCAACAAATAGATTAAAAGTTAGTGTATAGGATTTATTTATTTATTTATTTTTTTAATACTAAAAATGCAAATGATTATGCCTATTGATTACATTATATGGTGTTAACAACGAGAATATCAGAATAATCCTTCACTTACAGAAATAGCGTCGAGTACAAAAACTGTTCAGGTTCCTTCGGGAACTTTATTTAATATCAGACATTTTGTGTAATAATACAAGGGCGAAAATTATTAATAAATGACAAATATAAACGTGTGATTGCTATCACTTTAATGCATGTGTAGTTAATTGAAAAATAAAATTTACATTTTAATAAGTTAAAAAATAAAATAAACTATTTTTATTTATTTCATTAATAAGTCAAATGGTAAGAGTGGTTTGTAGTAGTTCAAATCCCTGTAAAAATCATCTGCCTCACACCGGAAGGATATTGACCTAATAGACAGCATCTATAAATCTCGTTTAATTAAAAACTATCGTATTCTTAATAAAATGAACGTGCACGCTGAAATTACACGACGTGTGAAGACTTTGTTTCCCCGTTCTAAACGTGTTATTGTCCTCGTCAATAGGTGTGTGTGGGTCGAGGACAACCCCCTCCACACCGTACATCATCAGTATATATAATATATCATAATACAAGGTATACAAAATTGCATTCTTCATACGTGTGAAGACTTGGACGTATTGAATAACATGTCGTTAACTTGTGTTTTAACGTGTAAGACAACATGTAATGTGAACTCCGTCTCCAAACTTCAAAGGATGCGGTTGTTAAACAAAAGTTTTTATTTGTTAGATTCATGTCAAGCCACTTACATAATAATTGCAAACGGTTTACTTGTTCTACTCATTACTTATACTGAGGAAAGTACAAACTACTTTTTGTTAAAATCAGTCAAATACTTCTACAATTTAACTGATTTTAACGTGCACGATTTCACGGAATTCTCTTTTCGTGCCACAGTGACATTTGCTTTTAGCACGAACAACTCGTCAAATAACGGTACAATCAACCAGCGGACATATTTGAAATGGAAATCAGAGTGCGGGGATAATTTCTTACACGATATAATTAACGGTTCTCAAGAACTAGTACACAATTTGCAATCAGGTATTCACTCGCGTTGCGATCCGGAATTATTAGCGTCGGAGTTTAATGACTTCCTAGGTAAACGAGGTGAAACATATTTTAAACATGTAAATTAGATTTAAAATACTGTTATTAACATTATTACCCTTTAAGGATTAACTTATGTATCAAATCATTGTAGACATAAACTAATATGGTCTACAAACTTCACTAACAATAACAATTGTTACATATTGACCTAATACTTTGCTGATGAAGTTGTATTAACACAAACGGGAAATGTGTACTTATCACATAAGTCTTGACTGATTTGATATACGATTAACGTTTTCCGTTTTTTCTACATTTATTGATTACCCAACTTACAAGAACACGTTGTAAAACAAACATGGCTATTTGTTTCTGTCCTGCCTGTTTGAAAGGTTTTGAACAAATTCAAGTAGACGCTTAACATTAAATATAATTGCTACGGTCCCCATTATATGGCCCGTTGTTAAACAGATGTTTAAAGTAAAATATTTTACCATGTAAGTATGGGGTGAACATAATTATGAATAACCTGACGGGAGATGCCGAGAACGTTAGTTCCTATCATGTTTAATAGACTTATCATTTGCTTCATGTTATTATTCTATGTTTTTCTTGAAGGACAATAGCGTAATACATGGAGTATAAAAACTATTGATATAAATTGATTTAAAAAAAGTAAAACACACAAATTCACAACTGATAAACATACTTTCACGTGCGATTCGCGAGTATTTCATTTATAACAGATCACATTACCATTTATACTTTCCGACCCTGTCGATAGATTTTTGTCCTGATGAACATAAAACTACCGCATTGTTTAAGACAGCATACTACATTATCATTTGTAAGTGTGTGCTAATCAATCGCTGCCTTATTAATTACGTGGTACAAACCTCTTTAGCACGCTGTAGTATCAATTAAAACAACGTTATATTGATTATTTTTTATATGTTATTCTCTGAGTGTAATAGTGTTTCACCATTGCCATGTTTAAATATAATTTTATTGATAACAGATGACTGTTCTAATCAATTAAGCTTGCTCGAAAGTTTGAAACGTCATATCAAACAAAATTTCAGTTATCAAAACACGTTAGTTTCTGAATATAATGTTATGTTATATTGTAGTGACAGGATTAGGGCCAAATCAAGAAAAGAATAGAAAACGGTCACCGCAAAACGTGAACTATGTCTATGTTGTATGGATATAGAAAAAGATTATCACGTGCGACCCATAATTAGATTGCGCAAAATAAAATTTCAATAACAAATAGTAATATTTGCAAGACGTTACTCGCAAGAATGATATACTATGCTTTATTGTTTAGGACACAATGGTTTTTTTAAGCTTTTATATATTCCTTATATGAGGACATATTCGGTCCATGTCTCTATCTTGACATATAGAAGGATTCAAATATAATTGGTGCGATATGGCTTGTCATAAAGTACATCAATTATTTGCGCTCGCTTGAAGTCTTTAAACTATGTAATGGGTGAATAAAGGGTAACGTCATTTAGAATTCATACATCTTCTTAACTAACCTTTTATTTATTTATTGTGTTGTTTCCAGGTTATATTTCCAAACTCTCTGCAACACTATAAAGACTCTTGTGTCCAGTGACATTATTGAGTGACCGTGTCCGAGTCCTATGTTCACGTTTGTATTATAAGGTTAGTTGTGTCGTGTTCTGTAAAACACTGGGAATAATGCATGTGCGTGAAGTGTCGTCCCAGATTAGCCTGTGCAGTCCACACAGGTTAATCAGGGACGACACTTTCCGCCTTTATTAGATTTTTGCTAAGAAGAGACTTCATTTAAACGAAAAATGTTATAAAAGCGGAAAGTATCGTCCCTGATTAGCCTGTGCAGACTGCACAGGCTAATCTGGGACGACAGTTTACGCACATGCATAATGCTCAGTTTTCTCAGAACGCGACACATTTGTGTACCTGTTCGCTCCGGCGTTTTTGTTTTGTAATTGTAATCAGTCTGTTATTTCTTTTTGAAGGTAGACTGAATTAAATTGGATGATATATACATGTACTTAAATTAGGATCTGCAAACGCATGATTCTGGTTGTTATAATACATGCAAGTGAATACATACCTTCCTGAATTTTGTATACGGTGGATATTTAGAATACAGTACTACAAGAACATGGATTTCATTTTTTTGTAATTTAAAAATTAATGCAACATTTTTATGTACATACATATTCATATCGACATACACAACAACATTGTCTAATATTAAATAGTTCAATGTATATTAAATATAATATTTAAAGGAGAAATCCGCGTATCTTCTGGTCAATATTTCGGGAAAACAAGATTTCAGATACGTGCCCTCCATAGTGAAATTATTTTGTAGTGCAATGCCCATCAAGTATTTGTACTTTATATAATTATATAATTAACATCTTGAAAGTACTTACCTTGTGTGCCAACATTTAAACACGTTCTGGTAAATAAAACGTCATAGCGTGACAGATCGTTTTTAAAATAATGTCTGTCAACATCTAAAAATTCCGTACTTTTAAAGTATTATGCCTTTCATGTTATATCTCATCTCGAACCAGACTCTAGTTTCCGTATTACAGAGTGCGTGCTAATGGTATGAAACGTTGGACACGGAATTCATAGATTCCGGTGTAAAGGAAATGTCAGGAATCCCCAAAGAGTAGCTATAATTACCGTCAAATTAATCAAAAATGAAGCGTCTACTGTTATACCCTACATTGTGGTCATACATTGATTATGTCCAGCATAGGGAGGCAATACAATCAAACCATTGAGGACAGATATGTTGCCTCCTTGATTACGACTCTGTTTTTACGTTTGCCATTGAAGGTTTATTCGTATTAAACAAGTGTTCACCTTTCTATACCGTTTATTAAAGTGCGACGAAAGTATTATATGCAGAATCATTTGACCCGCGTCGGGCTTAAATCGGTATTTTGCAATATACGACCAGCGTAGCTAAAGACCAGACTGCGCATTAGCGAAGTATGTTGAAGAGGTGCCCTCTCCGCTATAAGGTCACGCAATCGGACATAAGTACTCCTCATCAGAGCATTCGGATGCAGAAGCATATATGGCGCTTCGCAGTTCGGAAATGGCAGGAGACCCTTTTTGCGCACGACGCCGTTCATTTGTTAACAAATTTCCTTCCTATGCCGATGATTGAAGTGTGCCAAAACGTTTTGTTTAGGATGCGAATCATTTGTAAAAGTGACTTAAAATAACGTTTCACGGTCTGTTATCGGAGCTACACGTATATCCAGTCTGTTATTGTCATACACAATACTATGCGACGGATATTTGCATGCATTCGCAAAATATAGTTTGAAATGCTTAGGATTTCCTGGACTTATCTTAGCAGATGACACTGACGTTTGGTTTCCAAGTGAACACAATTCAAGCTAATTAGTTGTGGTCTGTGATTTCTAGGGATGTTACAACAATTATCGTCAACAACAGTTCAGTTTACTTTACAAGGTCATTTTACTAAATTCTATATATGTGCCTATTTATTGGGCGTAAGTAATTGTTTATCTCTGGAAGATGTCTCTTGGGTTCGATTAGTTTTATAAAAAAGTGCATGCATTTTACGATGATTACAAAACAATTTGTTTAATCTTCGAAACATAATTGCTTATCAAGGAACGCTAAGTGCTGCACTCTGCTAAACTGTCAATCATCAGGTTTCACGAATGCAACATGGAACTACACGTTTCCTGATGAATAATGATTACTTAAACACGTTATGATTTAGTAATGTGAAAACGCATTAATGTCACATAACACAAATCGCGTGCAATTAAATATAATAAAGATAATGTATGATACGATATAAAATAGACTTCGCCCATCGTTAAAAGGTTAAACGGTTATACGACATCCATTCTATTCAGTTTTAGATTTCCATCTAATACAAAAATTGTAATTTAAATTAAAGAGGGAAACAAAGTAGTATAGTCTTCTTCTCTATTTCTTTATAAACGACATTGTGCTTATTGTTTCTATGATTTTTATAAAGTTACTAGTTTGTACTAGTCAAGCCGACAAGACACTATTTATTAAATACAATAATACAACAAATTAACATTTGACATACCAATGAATATTTTAACATAATAGCATACTTTTCGGAAATTATTCAGACCACTAGTTTTCAAAGTGTCCTAACGTCTAATATGTATCCGAGTTACCACGTTCAAATCGCACATAATATAGATTTCATGTTCATACTAGCAACTACGGTGTATTGGGGAAAATTGTACATATATTCACTTCAATTATCTTCGCCTTGTTTTAACACAAATTACTAAACAGGACACAGTAAACTCGTATTGCTTCTAACAGAAGAACAAACATCCAGAGACATGAACCGAGGAGTAACTTACGCCTCCATCCAGGGTCTTTAATATAACACGAGTTTTCAATGTATTGTACACGGCTTACAAATATACCGGATAACAAAACACAGACCGTTACCAAATGAATTTAAAATTTAAGCGTGTATATACGATATTTTTTCTTCTTTTGTTTCAAAACAGGTACAATGTTGATGAATCAAAAACGAGACTTAAAGTTCTGATGAAGTAGTACCAGAACATACACGAAAAAAGAGTGATTTTCAATTGCAAATAGTTTTCTGCTGTACAGTAGAAAAGTTAATCATGTAAACAAAACATATATATATATATATATATATATATTCTATATTTATATAGTAAATTTAATGTAATTTTCCTCGGTCGTATCCAAATTTTGGTTAAAGATTGCGTGAATATAATGTTGACATTGACATCGTATATACTGGCTTTGAACAAAGGTAACCGTCGCATATTTGATTTTATATTTGATTTGTTTTAAATATATTTAAAAATCAAATCCTATATTTNAGGACAAACAATACATTTCATACGCAATAAAAGACAATACATACAGAATATAATTAAGCATAACACACACATGGAAACGTAGATTTGTTTTCGTAGACAAGATCAACAAATAGATTAAAAGTTAGTGTATAGGATTTATTTTTTTATTTATTTTTAATACTCAAAATGCCGATGATTATGCCTATTGATTAAATTATATGGTGTTAACAACGAGCATATCAGAATCTTCCTTCACCTACAGAAATAGCGTCGATCACAAAAACTGTTCAGGTTCCTTCGGGAACTTTATTTAATATCAGACGTTTTGTGTAATAAAACAAGGGCGAAAATTATTAATAAATGACAAATATAATCGTGTGATTGCTATCACTTCAATGAATGAGTAGTTAATTGAAAAATAAAATTTACATTTTAATAAGTTAATAAAAAAATAAACTATTTTTATTTATTTCAGTAATAAGTCAAATGGTAAGAGTGGTTTGTAGTAGTTCAAATCCCTGTAAAAATCATCTGCCTCACACTGGAAGGATATTGACCTAATAGACAGCATCTATAAATCTCGTTTAATTAAACACTATCGTATTCTTTATAAAATGAACGTGCACGCTGAAATTACACGACGTGGGAATACTTTGTTTCCCCGTTCTATACGTTTAATTGTCCTCGTCAATAGGTGTGTGTGGGTCGAGGACATCCCCCTCCACACCGTACATCATCAGTATATATAATATATCATAATACAAGGTATACAAAATTGCATTCTTCATACGTGTGAAGACTTAGACGTATTGCATAACATGTCGTTAACGTGTGTTTTAACGTGTAAGACAACATGTAATGTGAACTCCGTCTCTAAACTTCAAAGGATGCGGTTGTTAAACAAAAGTTTTTATTTGTTAGATTCATGTCAAGCCACTAACATAATAATTACAAACGGTTGACTTGTTCTACTCATTACTTATACTGAGGAAAGTACAAACGACTATTTGTTAAAATCAGTCAAATACTTCTACAATTTAACCGATTTTAACGTGCACGATTTCACGGAATTCTGTTTTCGTGCCACAGTGACATTTGCTCTTAGCACGAACAACTCGTCAAATAACGGTACAATCAATCAGCGGACATATTTGAAATGGAAATCAGAGTGCGGGTATAATTTCGTACACGATATAATTAACGGTTCTCAAGAACTAGAACGCAATTAACAATCAGGTATGCACTCGCGTTGCGATCCGGATTTATTAGCGTCGGAGTTTAATGACTTCCTAGATAAACGAGGCGAAACATATTTTAAACATGTAAATTAGATTTAAAATACTGTTATTAACATTATTAACCTTTTAGGATTAACTTATGTATCAAATCATTGTAGACATAAAATACAATGTGATAGGATGGTCTGCAAACTGCACTAACAATAACAATTGTTACATATTGACCTAATACTTTGCTGATGAAGTTGTATTAGGAATTAACAATTATTTATCATCTACACAGCTATGTTATACTTATCTTTGTAAATAATCTAATTGAATGTATTGAGTTGTTTCATTTATGATCTCATGTGTGTGTATATACTCGATTGCACTTCCTTGCTTGTACTATATGTTATGCTCTTCATGAATGGAGGAAAATAAAAGTATATCTATCTGCTTGATAGGTTTTGAAAAAAATGAAGTAGACCCTTTAACATAAAATATAATTGCTACGGTCCCCATTATATGGCCCGTTGTTAAACAGACGTTTAAAATAAATTATTGTTAAACAGACGCTTAAAATAAATTATTTTACACCATGTAAGTATGGGGTGAAGATAATTATGAATAACTTACGAGAGATGCCGAGAACGTTAGTTCCTATCATTTTTAATAGACTTACTATTTGCTTAATTTTTTATTCCATGCATTTTCTTGAAAGACAATATCGTAATTCATTGAATTTAAAAACTAATTGATATAAATTGATTTAACAAAAAAAAGTAAAAAACAAACACTTACAACTGATAAACATAAATTCACGTGCGATTCGCGAGTATTTCATTTATAACAAATAACATTATCATTAATACTCACCGACCCTGTTTGTCGATAGATTTGTGTCATGATGAACAAACAACTACCGCATTGTTTAAGACAAAATACACACACATTTACTATATTATCATTTGTAAGTGTGTGCTAATCAATCGCTTCCTTATTAATTACGTGGTACAAACCTCATTAGCGCGCTGTAGTATCAATTAACAATTTTGTATATTGTATTCTATGAGTGTAATAGTGTTTCACCAATGCCATGTTTAAATATAATTTTATTGATAACAGATGACTGTACATATCAATAAAGCTTACTCGAAAGTTTGAAACGTCATATCGAACAAAATTTCAGTTATCAAAACACGTTTGTTTCTGAATATCATGTTATGCTATATTGTAGTTACAGGGTTAGGGCCAAATCAAAAAAAGAATAGAAAACGGTCACCGCGAAACGTGAACTATGTCTATGTTGTATGGATATAGAAAAATATTATCAAATGCGACCCATAATAAGTTTGCGCAATATAAAATTTCTATAAACATTTCTGAAAACGATCAGCAAATACAGACGATAATCATTTCGCGAGCTAAAAAGTCAAGCTTACAGTGGGATTGTGTAAAGATCACCTTTGAAATATATCTTAACACATACTAATATTTGCAAGACGTTACTCGCAAGAATGATATAATATGCTTTATTGTTAAGGACGCAATGGTTACTTTAAGTTTTATATATTCCTTATATGTGGACATATTAGGTCAATGTCTCTATCTTGACATATATAAGGATTCAAATATAATTGGTGCGATATGGCTTGTCATAAAGTACATAAATTATATGCCGCTCGCTTGAAGTCTTTAAACTATGTAATGGGTGAATAAAGGGTTACTTCATTTAGAATTTCATACATCTTCTTAATTAACCTTTTATTTATTTATTTTATTGTTTCAAGGTTATATTTTCAAACTCTCTGCAACACTATAAAGACTCTTGTGTCCAGTGACATTATTGAGTGACCGTGTCCGAGTCCTATGTTCACGTTTGTATTATAAGGTTAGTTGTGTCGTGTTCTGTGAAAACTGGGAATAATGCATGTGCGTAAAGTGTCGTCCCAGATTAGCCTGTGCAGTCCGCACAGGTTAATCAGGGATGACACTTTCCGCCTTAATTGGATTTTTGCTAAGAAGTGACTTCATTTAAACGAAAAATGTCATAAAAGCGGAAAGTGTCGTCCCTGATTAGCATGTGCAGACTGCACAGGCTAATCTGGGACGAAAGTTTATGCGCATGCATTATGCCCAGTTTTCTCAAAACGCGACACATTTGTGTACCTGTTTTTTTGTTTTGTAATTGTAATAAGTCTTTATTTTTTTTTAAGGTAGACTGAATTAAATTGGATGATATATACATGTTCTTAAATTAGGATCTGAAAACGCATGATGTTGTTTGTAATATTACATGTAAGTGAATATACCTTTCTGAATTTTGTATACGGTCGAGATGTAGAATACAGTACTACGAGAACATGGATTACAATATTTTGTTTGTAATTTAAAAATTAATGCAACATTTTTATGTACATACATATTCATATCGCCATACACAACAATATTGTCTAATATAAAATAGTTCAATTTATATAACATATAATATTTAAAGGAGAAATCCGCGAATTGTCTGGGCAATATTTCGGGAAAACAAGATTTCAGATACGTGTCCTCCATAGTGAAATTATTTTGTAGTGCAATGCCCATCATGTATTTGTACTTTATATAATTATATAATTAACATCGTGAAAGTACTCACCTTGTGTGCCAACATTTAAACAGGTTCTGGTAAACAAAAGTCATAGCGTGATACATCGTTTTTAAAATAATGTCTGTCAACATCTAAACATTCCGTACTTTTAAAGTATTATGGCTTTCATGTTATATTTATCTCGAACCAGACTATAGTTGCCGTATTACAGAGTGCATGCTAATGGTATAAAACGTTGGAAACGGAATTAATAGATTCCGGTGTAAAAGAAATGTCAGGAATCCCCAAAGAGTAGCTATAATTACCGTCAAATTAATCAAAATTGAAGCGTCTATTGTTATACCCTACATTGTGGTCATACATTGATAATGTCCAGCATAGGGAGGCAATACAATCAAACCCTTGGAGACAGATATGTTGCCTCCTTGATTACGACTCTGCTTTTACGGTTAGCCATTGAAGGTTTATTCGTATTAAACAAGTGTTCACCTTTCTATACCATTTATTAACGTGCGACGAAAGTATTATATGCATAACCATTTGATCCGCGTCGGGTTTAAGTCGGTATTTTGCAATATACGACCAGCGTAGCTCAAGACCAGACTGCGCATTAGCGAAGTATGTTGAAGAGGTGCTTCTCCGCTATAAGGTCACGCAATAGGACATAAGGACTCCTCATCAGAGCATTCGGATGCAGAAGCATATACACATGTATGGGGCTTCGCAGTTCGAAAATGTCATGAGACCCTTTTTGCGCACGACGCTGTTCATTTGTTAACAAATTTCCTTCCTATGCCGATGATTGAAGTATACCAAAACGTTTTGTTTAGGATGCGAATCATTTGTAAGTGACTTTAAATAACGTTTCACGGTCTGTAATCGGAGCTACACGTATATCCAGTCTGTTATTGTAATACACAATACTATGCGACGGATATTTGCATGCATTCGCTAAATATAGTTTGAAATGCTTAGGATTTCCTGGACTTATCTTAGCAGATGACACTGACGTTCTGTTTCCAAGTGAGCACACTTCAAGCTAATTAGTTGTGGTCTGTGATTTCTAGGAATGTTACAACAAATATCGTAAACAACAGTTCAGTTTACTTTACAAGGTCATATTACTAAATTCTATACAAGTGCATATTTATTGGGCGTAAGTGATTGTTTATCTCTGGGAGATGTCTCTTGGGTTCGATTACCTTTATAAAAAGTGCATGCATTGTACGATGATAACAAAACAACTTGTTTAATCTTCGAAACATATTTGCTTATAAAAGGTACGCTAAGTGCTACACTCTGCTAAATGGTCGTTCATCAGTTTTCACGAATGCAACATGGAACTACACGTTTCCTGATGAATAATGATTATTTAAACATGTTATGATTTAGTAATTTGAAAACGCATTAATGTCACATAACACAAATCGCGTGCAATTTAATATAATAAAGATAATGTATGATAAGATATTAAATAGACTTCGCCCACCGTTAAACGGTTATATATATTTAAATTTAGGAGGGAAACTAAGTAGTATAGTCTACTTCTCTATTTCTTTATCAATGACATTGTGCTTATTTTTTCTATTATTTTCATAAAGTTACTAGTTTGTACTAGTCAAGCCGACAAGACACTATTTATTAAATAAAATAATACAACAAATTAACATTTGACATACCAATGTATATTTTAACATAATAGCATACTATTCGGTAATAATTCAGACCACTGGTTTTCAAAGTGTCCTAACGTCAAATATGTATCCGAGTTACCACGTTCACATTTCACATAATATAGATTTCATGTTCATACTAGCGACTACGGTGTATTTGGGAAAATTGTACACATATTCACTTAAATTATCTTCGCCTTGTTTTAACACAAATGACTAAACGGGACAAAGTAAACTTCTAACAGAAGAACAAACATCCGGAGACATGAACTGAGGAGAAACTTACGCCACCATCCAGGGTCTTTAATATAACGCGAGTTGTCAATTTATTGCACATGGCTAACACATATATCGGATAACAAAACACAGACCGTTACCAAATGAATTTATAATTTTAAACGGGTATGTACGATTTGTTTCTTCTTTTGTTTCAAAACAGATACAATGTTGATGAATCAAAAACGAGACTTAATTTCTGATGAAGTAGTACCAGAACATACACGAAAAAAGAGTGTTTTTCAATTGCAAATAGTGTTCTACTGTACAGCAGAAAAGTTCATCATGTAGACAAAACATATATATATACTATATTTATATAGTTCATTTATTGTAATATTCCTCGGTCGTATTCAAATGTTGGTTAGAGATTGCGAGAATATAATGTTGATATTGACATGGTATATACTTGCTTTGAACAAAGGTAACCGTCGCATATTTGATTAGTTTTAAATATATTTAAAAATCAAATCCTACATTTACCCAGCAGTAATCAAAGCCCACACAGTCTTTGTAATAAACATTAAAATACAAAATTGCAATTACTCAATAGTTTAAAATTCACAGTTTAAACATATTTTCATCGTTCATTAAGATAAATTGTAGTAAATGCAAGTATCAGCCAAATCCAGTGTAACTGACAATATGTCGGAATGTTTTCATCATACAAATTTAAAAAATTACATATTATAATGGTTATGCATTCCAGAGAGGATCACCAACAAAATGCTAACATACCATTAACACACATAGCTTATGGATATACACCATGTATAATTTTGTATAATATAAAGTAGTTCATATAGTTAAATATTTATATTAACTTTTCCCGCCTTATCATATACATATATGCAAATCACAAACGTAAGCTAGACTTTATAGGACTAAGGTTTCGTTTTCCGTGTGTCTTACATAGTGTTGTGTGTTTTAGTTAAGAAAACCATGTTAAAAAGAACTTTGTGCACTTGAGGGTTTACTGTAAGATATATTATGTCATGCCCTCAAAACGGGTGAACGTTCATTCAACAAGGAATTGTTTTATTGAGAGATCCATCATGATTGGTTCAAGCACATGCAAGTTGTTAATACAAATGATTCGACCCAATTTATAAACCGCCATCTTCATTCATGAACAGTTGTAGGTGCTTGACCTAACATATATACGTGATTCATCTTAATTGGAAATGTGTGTTTAATGGTCTGGTAGATTTACAATAAACAATTGCAAATTAACGTGATTCATACTTGTGCTCATTGGGTCAATGTCGACCTGAAATGGCTTGACGTCACCCGGGGGTGACTAGAAGCCGATTCATGTCACCCTGGGGTGACTTCAAGCCGACCGGGTGACTTGAATCGGCTTCATGTCACCCCAGGGTGACATGAATCGGCTTGAAGTCACCCTAGGAAAACAAAAATCGGCTTCTAGTCACCCCCGGGTGACTTGTGGGCCATTTCAGGTCAACATTAACCCAATGAGCCATAATTGGAAATGTGTGTTAAATTGTCTGGTAGATTTATAATAAACAATTCCAAATTAACGTGATTCATACTTGTAAGTACATCAATACCCGAACCGAGCACGAAAATACCCGACCGGACGAACGATACCCGACCTGACTCGACACAAAATGCTACCTGTTGCATTAATATCATTCATCATATGTACGCTTAAATACACACATGCACTAATTGCTGATCGAAAATTAACAACAGGACATACAGGTAAATATAGTATAATAACACACTGTCACAATACTAAGATATACTAGTAAACTATACGAATTGTGCAGGTAATTAATAATGGAACTAAAGGTATTTTACAGTTCATATTTTTAAATTTAAGCCATATTTCCTTCATTTTGTCTTTGATATCAAACTTTTTTTTTATGTAGACATATTGCAATCATTTTTTTTTATTTAACACTGCCGGTGCTTAAAATGCATTTTTGATGCTAGTTATATTTGATTACATATGTGAATGACGTGTGACTGTATTTTTATTCAACTATTATATGTCATAGTATCAATCATTGATAAACACATTCCAATTAATAGCGTGATTCTGTTCGGGCATTTCTCATCACAACCCAGGCTACTCATGTCATATTGACCCGCATATTAAAGTACGCATTAATAGCCTGAACGTCTGAAGAGGACTTTAAATTGATAGAGACAACTGCAAATGAGACGTCAAGTACCATCAATCAGACGTAATCACTATCATATTAATCATAAATGAAGCGCAATCTCCACTCGCCCCATTGGCTTGATGACCATAGGTCGATGATGTTCACTGGTTGGAAGTAATGGAATAAAGCCTATGAGACAAGTTATGAGGAATCATAGCGATTGAAACCAAGATAGATATATAGAGAATAAAAAGTTACTGCCCTATGGTTGTTTAATATATCAGGTGAAGCTTAATGTAAAACACAATAAACGGCGGATGCTTGCCGATCTGTTGTTTTATGTGTTAACAGTCTGATATATATTCTGGTAAAGATGGACGTGAAATGTTTTGTGACATAATCAAATCAATTGGCAAGGTTTTGCATAAGGCCTTACTCCATAAACTAAGCAAAATCTGAATACATGAGAAATTACTCGAATGTTATACTTCATATTTAGCGAATCGTGAAGAAAGGGTTTTATTACAAGATTGTATTCAAACTGGAATTATACTAGTGTGGTTCAATGCAAAATTTTGCTGATCGGTCGATTACACGAGTTTATCAATACTTGTCTAAAATCCAATTAAAGCCTTAAAAGTTCTAAAAATTATTTATAATTTGGCATTAAAATGGCTTGTAAAATTTAATTTAAAAAAAAAAGGAATCGCTGCTAATCTCAAAGAAACCCAATGTCTTTATACCATTCCCAAGTTTTAAGCAGCAAGGTGTTTAATGTAACGATGTTCATAAACACAAGTACTTGGGAACCTTATACTCGAACGATCTACGGTGTTCACAACAAAAATACAAATGAAGAAATATAATTATTCGAAAACTTATTATTATTAAACAATTCACCATTGATTGACAAGTCATTTACGTTTTATTCATAAGATACGGTGACGTTTTTTTGCTAGATTGTACTTAACCAAAAAACGATGAACTAAACAAAAAAAAATAACAGAGCAGCGCGTATAATAATCGGAAATAATTAATTTGCTTCGATGACTTATGACGGAAGTGAGATAGGTAAGAATCGAGACACAAACATACACACACCTACGTATACACTGTTACAAAATGATTCACAACTAAACACACTATTAGCTTAATAACCTTGTACCGACTATTAGTTCATCCACAAAGCCTTATGCAGTGAGAAACTGTGCTAGTGTTCAACTTAGACTCACGAGAACAAAAGCTCACTTTCATTCATTTTATATTCGACTGTTTAAACGCCTAAGATGCATTTTGATAGTATCACCACTCACTTTCAATAGCAAAAAAGAGAAAAATAATTTAATAACCATTTAACTACTTAATGGTTATACACAGACCAGAGTACCAGAACCTCAACTTTCTGAGGCACGATTTAACAACACATTGATGAAATGTTCGCCAAACTTGCCGCACCTAAAACATGTTAAATGAAATGAAAAATTTAATTATTTTTGTATAGCTCCCGCAGTATCAGTTTTTCCCCACATGATTTGTTTTCACCGAAGAGCTATTTTTCTTGTCATTTTGGAAGAGGCTTCGTGTTTAACGACATTAACAGTTTATTTGGCGTTAAACAGTTAATGACAATTAATAGTAGCATTCAGCCATTTTGGTGGGTGTGATTAAATGAAGATGTCATATTTTCCGCTACATATTCTGATTCAGCCTGTCATAAATATTTTAGCAGATTTATTAACCCCAGTGGCCATCGCTTCTGAATTTGAAAAGTCGCCCAATTGGTTTCAATTAATGAAAATTGGCAATTGTATTAGTGGTAAAGTGCAAATAACAAACATAAAACGCTTACGAAGTTTAAGTATTTCTGATTCTTAAAACCTAGTAAAGTTGTATGTAATCAAGTAAAAAATAAAAAGTACGCATAAGTTTAAGGTTTGTTGTGAGTGTGCATTATATATGTCTATCCAAATTATGTGTTTTCATACTATTCAAGTTATATTTCTTTCATCATTAAGTCAGCTTTATTAATACATTTGTTTCAAACTATAACAATGAATACACACAACCATACACGAAACGCGCATAAAATAATATAAGCATACACAAATACATATATTCCTACAGAACCGGTAAAGTTTTCCTAATATAAATATTGTAATAACTTTGCATCCAGTTAAACAATCTTTAAAAAAAACACTCTAATTTAATATCTTGAATACCTGTCCTTTGCAAGTCTTAGGGTCTTATTTATCCAGATGCTTAAAAAAAATCACCAGGCAATGTTTGACATAATTTTAGATACACATTCAGAATTTCTCTGGCAAATGCCTTTGAGAATTGTATTACTTTATGCGTGTATATACCAATGTAGATATGTTTTCACAGACTGGCAAAATCCTGTTAATGTTATTGCCGCCAAAGTCAATAGTGACCTATAACAGACACAAGCACGAAAGAATTTGGAAGTAATTTTTTTTTTTTTTTTTTTTATTTTAATAAGCTAACTCATTAACATATTGTAACATTTCAGAATCATACAAAGGGTTCATGTAAATGTGTTTGTTTTCCTGTTCTTAATGTCATATAAGACATTTGAAGAAAGAAAAACCTTTAAATACCTTGCAAAATGTTCGATATTGATGGTCGATAAACGGTTGTCATTCAATAAATACATACATGTGTTGTCTTTCGGGAATGTGGCTTTGCTGTAATTTGGACCCAAACCATCGATGCAAAAACAAAACGCGGCTGTTGAGATGCAGTGTACGTAAATCAATGGATGACACTCGGAAATGGAGATATCGATATGAGTTACAGTTGTGACACTGAGTAATGTCATTGCGGAATAATTAACTAATAATGATTGATGTTAAATCTGTACATTGTTTATTTTGCGTCTGTATTTATTTCTGCTGTGTATGATCGTGGGTGCATACACATGATGAAACACGTTAGGTGAGCACTAAGTTGTCGTGATAAGGAAATATACTATTTCACATATGCTAACTCATTCTAATAAGCTACTGTAATACAATCCATACACATGTTACACAGTTGTGTAGCGTTTTTAATCTTTAAAACAGGTTTTACTTACTTAAGTAGTAAACGGCTGCGAATAATATACAGTTTATATAAACATATATCCAGACAACTATACAAAGTGTCTGTAGGATGCTGGTGACCCCTGTTCCGCTAATAGTCACACACGTCAGACTATATAATGACGAGACAAACTGGTCCATAAATGCAAATGCTAATGCTTAGAAAGGTTTATACCTCTAGTAATTACATTAAAGTAGTTCCAAGCAGGTCCCAATATATCAGTTTATTACCATGCTGATGTGTTTGTGTTATTTATTTCTTATTGTCCATTTACTAAATTTTGATCATAAGATAGAACATCTGCTTAAGAACATGCAAAATTATTTTAATAAAGCTTATTTCCAATATTTTTAGAGATTCGCTTTTTCCTTAGTTAGTTACGACGAATGTATATGCATGTATGTGTCTTTTGTTAGACAGTGTGAAAGAATGATACATTTATTACAGTCAGTAATTTGTCATAGATGGTATTGTAAAATGAGGAGAAACGGAAAATGTCAACTTAAACTTATACATGTATAGATTAGCAAAAAAAAAATCCTATTTTACCAGCACGAAAACAGTTTGTTCAAAATAATATACATGGATGTGCGGATACTGGGAAAAAAGGCGTCGTTGATTCTGTATAATCATTATCATGATAATAATCATCATTGAAACTATTTTCAACGACACGAACTCTAGCATTAACATATTTAAAATTAACAGTATTTATATTATCGAATTAATGTAAATTAATGCGCTTTAAAATACTATAATTCTCTTACACAGATTGTTATGTCCTGATATTGGTTAAAGCCCATTAATCGATATCATGAATATAATGATGATGCGCTGTTGTTTTACATTCGCTGACATCTGGAAAACTTATATCATTGTATGGCTTTTGGAAATCATAATTTAACTTGAATTGCTATTAACCCATCAAACAACTGCATTGGTACGAATTTCATGATCAGTTTGTAAAACTGATAAAGTAAAAAAACAAAAACATAGGTAAATCAAAAGCAAGTTTAATGAATTATGGAATGTTTAAGCCTAACGGACTGATATTTACACATACATTTACTGAAACGTATCAGAACGTGTACTATGATAGTAATAACCGTTTATTGTGTTTGTATATTATAATGTACCGAACTTGGATTATTACAAAGGTAAGGGCGGCTGCATTGCTGTGTGTTGTTACGGCAGTGGTTATTGTTGTATTTGTGTATGCTTGACTTATGGCTCACGACATAATGCCGTATAACATATAAATTGTTTATATGCACTTCATGTTTAGCATCGAAAATCCAATTATATATGCCTTTATTAATATGGTTTTCCGATGAGATTTAAAAGATCTTAAAGGATGCCGTTTAATATGACTCTAAATCATTAACTACTGGCATTGCGAGTTGCATACTAGACTTTATGGGTTTACAAAAACACTCTTAAGCTGTAATATTTATGGTTTGAAAACATGCATACATTATTTGATTTCCAACTCATATGGGATTTATCTATATAGTTGCTGAATGTACCTGTATACATAGCCAACCGTATATGTTAATAATAACGTTTGTATTTGTTGAGTTGCTTGTAAAACAATCTGATTGAAGTAAGATTACCCTAAAGTACGTGATGTATAACTATAGCAAGCAATCCAACACGATACAATAAAGTTCGAAATACTGTTTGAATGTTCTATTTAATAATTGCCTTGGATACGGCGTTGCCTTCCTTTGGGTGTTATGTGAAAAAATATGCAAATATATACTATACTTTTGCTCAGTTTTCACATCGTTTTTATTAAATATGTTCAAAACGGTGCACACACCTAATCATCAGGTGCTATATAACAAGTCTACATATGTTCTATGATCTTTGTTTAGTGCGTTCTCCTTCGGAGCGACAGGTTGAAGGTTTGAGGGTCGGTTGCCTATCCAAAAGCTATTTAATGCGAATGTTTATCTTTACTTTCTGCCATTCGCCCGCAATAACAGGCTCGAGTATCAGTCTCATCAGTCAAAAGAAGCTTGTCCTTCATTTCTGTAGTTAAAAACTAATAAAAAAGTAATTGAACTATTGTTGAATAATAGTTGGATTCACTCTGACTTGTACATATCGTTCTACGGTTGCCACAATAACTTCGACAAACGAGATGCTCCTTCTCATGTGATCTCCCAATACAGTTGACACATATTCGTTGACAACTTTTTGTTCACAGCTATTTGAGCAGTATTGCTACACACTTCGCTTTGCGCATTACCAAACAGTATGCAGGTTTTTCTATTTATGAATAAACTTGTATCGGTTATAATTCAAATGAGATGTTAAGAATTTAAAATGAAATCGGCACAATGTTGTTAGCAAGGATAAACATCAACAAAGCAGTTTCTAAAGACGTATTGTACACAACAAATAGCAAATACAGACCCCATTTTGTTTGAGTTAACATTACATTACCAGAAAAGCGTTTTCCCTTGTGAACCTTTTTTATTATTAAATGCAGTTTGATATCCACCGGAATTCTTGAACAATAACAACTGAGTTAAATAAGGATTATAAAGCGCAGTTAATTGATTGCAAGTAGCAGACAAAGCACTTCTTATTCAGTTGACATGGATATAAGGTAAATGATTTATTGGTTTTTACCTGGGTAGTTGATGGTCGATACGTATAATGTGTTGTCTGCAGCAGCTGCTACACTCGCTATCGGTATCACTGACAAAACAAATCTCTATACAGTGTTAACTCGAGTTGAAGTAGGAAGAGTCGCACGCATAAGTCGGTGCAGTTAAACGTTGTTTGCAAAAACATAGCAAATAATACAATAACACATGCAAAAATAACTACAAACTCGGGGTTACCGCCTACGAACGGTTTATTAAAGCATTGTTTTTTTTAGTACAAGAACCTAACACTTATTTATATTCCATATTTATTTTCTTTTTAACATCTGCAACCAAATAGAAATGAAATACAAACCAGTCCTTTTTGACACTTAGATTTTCAATGGCCATCGCTTGCAACATAGTTTTACTTGTTTTTACTAAGGCACGATAAATACTGTAACAAACCTAGTGCATTATTTCATAAAATGGTATGTTTGCATTTATATTTAACATCTTTAACAGCAATATGTTTTGCGACGTGCGTATGTTCCTTTACACTGATGCAAAACTAAACGACACACACACAATTAAAACTATCAAAAGCATTTGAAAGGACTAAGTAGACTTAAACAAACAGGTAATAGATTGCTATTGGATCGTCGAACAATCGCTTCAAAACGTATCATAAAATGTTATACATGTATAACAATTAACAAACTAACAACACGAACACATACTTATACGCTGTATTCAAAACACATTTACCAACTGTTTTAGATGCAAATTAGATAATGCGTAAAAATAATTTCATTTTCAGCCATGCATTTCATATTATAAACCGCGATCACAAACACCCTCGCGTAATTTAGTTCGAATTAAATAATAATACAAGTGGGAGGATATTGTGTTTTTAAATCTATTATTGACAACACACATGCGCCATCACGGTAATTTCGAGCGTTTTAAACAGTCAAAAGTCAGTAAAGAAAGCGTTATTTTCTGAAAACGTAATCTATTAAAACTATTAACATTCGCCAACGTTAACATACAGCAGCTTACGAAAAAATACAACGCCCGCTAAAATGCATTTGCAAACGAATCAAGATGTATTCGCAATTACCAGATTACACAAGATGCACATTTAATGAATACAAAATATTTGCAGGGATGAAGGCAATTATTTATATATCGTTAAATTGTATTGAATTACTAGTAACCGGTTTTATTCCAACACACACACTGCAAACCCGTGTATATCTGCACCAGGGATGTTTAAGAAATGCTCATCAACAGTCATGAAATAGATTCATCATAATTACATTCATTAAGCTAGCGACGTAAGCACATCATTTTTCTAAATGTAGTATTAGTGCTAATAAGTGGGAAGATCGGGATAATAACTGCATGCTAATGGCATAGTTACGCAAAACAATATTTAAATGGTGTGTTGTTTGCAGACTAATTGTTTACCTGCGTATTTGCAACGGGCATTTAATCGAATGTGTGCATGCAAACAAGTAGCAAAATATATCACTTTGAATTTGTGATTAAACTTTGTTATTTTATCTTTTCCGTATTTAACTCTATAAGGATAACGGATAAACAACGTAGTATTCCAAAATAAGACTTTCTGTTCAAACATGATTTTCAATAACCTAGACCAATAGTACAGAACAAACACAGTAATAGTATATATTATGGGTAAGTGTACCATGCAAAGACTGTAATAGTGTCACATGTATTGACTACGAAAACACAATTAATGTTCTACTTGTTTTGTATATGAATATATATAGGATCTGACATGAGTTGTCATATCATACTATAATTTATTAAACGAGTTCAGGAATTTTGTAAGTAAGCGAGCCTTTGGCGAGCTTACTTACGAATTTCCTAGACGAGTTTTTTTATAAAATATGGTATGATATGACAACGAGTGTCAGATCTTTTTTATCACATGCTTTTAAACTAAATAAAATACATTTTAATTGACCAAACAAATGCTGATAGATCCAAAAGTTGTTTACTATCGAGACGTCATTTCATGTTGACGACGTCATTTCACCAAAATAAAGCCATGCGATTGGTTAGTTAATGATTCTATAGCCAATTAAAACGCTTCAGAATGTTGTATTACACATGTGTAATATAAACAAATACGTAATGTCTGTATATCATTTAAAACAAGGTATAGCAAGTGAAAAAAAATGATTTTCCATAAAGTAATAAAATATCAAATACTGTCATGATTGAGATTGTCGTAAAAGAAGGCTAAATTAATATATTACTCGTAAACAGTTTATATGTAAATGTAAAAAACAACAACAACGGAAACTCACACTGTCTTACGATTAGAAATTTTGGAAACATTTTATATCGAACTATGGTAGTTAATCTACACTTTTTAAACTGGATATTTGTAAAGAAATGATGTTCATTCAGGCGAACTATCCTGTTTATACCTATCTACAAGTACTTGTATTTGAAACAGGTTCATTTTGATTCTGTTTGCGAGGATGCGCTTTATATTTACAAATAGTTACAGCTAATCCTATTAATCTCTCGACAAAGAACATCTATTAGACAAACGCAATTAATTAAGATAAGGATACTGTTAAGAACTTATTGTAGGGGTTTTATTATGTGTATGCATCACGTATAACTTGCAATACAGAGGGCGATAACATTTCGTCTTTGTGTTATATTATACATGTGGAAAGTACGCCTAAAATTAAACTGTGTGATGAGAAAATATTAACAAATCATATGAAAATTCAGCGTACATATAAACATTCACGTATGTAGTGTACATTATTTTATATACAAGCAAAACGTAGGAGACAAGGCAGTGAAGGCTATTTGTATTAAATGCATAATTTTCTAGCATGTTACATATACTTGGACGAGTTGGGCGATTTATCACAATAATTTGTCTTGGGACATTGAACGTTGTGTTGCTACTAAGATACTTTTATCCCTTAGACAATGCATTATTCACCGAATAGTTCTCGTTGTCATTATACACGGTGTTTTCTTACAAATGTAATGGTCGAAATTTATGTAATTCAAATGACTTCCGATTGTTCAATTTCATTCCAATTTGAGAAAGCAGCGGAATAACGTCTTACATTTAAACCATACACTCTCTTGAAAAATGTTACCAACGAGTCAGTACATATCGGCAATGCACCTCATTACAAATACGTTATACATTTTACTATAAATCCGTTTTCCCGGAGACAAAGGCGCTTCTGTGCTGTGATTAATTGCGCTCGTTAAAGTCATGGTACGTCCCTCCAAGAAGTTAAGCAAGAAGCGTATGCATGTATTTGCATATATCGACACATTTAACCGTAATACTGACGGGATCTAACTTTACTTTCAACGTTAATGGTTTTGCATTAGTGCGGTTGTAATTTTGATTCGATGACGTCGCAGTTACTTTTTTTGCACGGACCCTCCAAGTAAAGTGCGAACAATGAATCCATTTGTATTTCCTTAATGCAAAAAGTAACTTCATATGAGCTGAAACAATTTAAATAGTGTATGCATTTTTTCCGTATTCGGTTATTTATAAAAAATTAAAGTTTGCATCATTCTGATTAAGTTTGCTTTTTATTCAGCTGCACACTAAATAATATTGTAATGATCGCTGACAATCCAAAAGTGTTAATGCGGTCCGTACTTTCATTCGCAGGGTTTTCAAAATGAGCAACCTCCAATTCAATTGTATCAAAATGTTCGGATACACTAAGTTGTAAAACACACTAACACATTGTTATTCTGTCGGTATCGTCGAAGTGCTTAAATTAACATGGATGTAATGACTTTCATTGAACTACATTTGATGTATAGCTAATAATAGTTCATTGACCTATTTCACAAACATTTTATACATTTTTTTCCCGTTCATTTCAATGTTGTGCAAATCTAATGTTGACTCAAAACTGAGTTAATTTATGTTTAAATCAATTAAAAAAAATCATAATTGTTGTATGTGTCAAAAATACTGCATAATTAAATTTGAATATAAAAAGTAACAACGTCAGAAGGCCATTCATCGGAGCAGGATTTTATTTATATTATTTACGTTATCGCAAACTCTTTTATTCAATCTTTAAAAATAAGTGCGTTCGTTTATTTCTTGGACTGATTAATTTTTTTAGTTAAAAGTTGAGCTTAATGTCATTTCAACTCAATTAAACCATACACAAATACCATCTTTTAAATCATCGTACAGATGACACAATCCGAGGATATAACTCATGATCTTAAAACAAGTAGCCTTGAGAACCAATATCTGCAAAAAATTAACCCCTCTGCAGATTGGCGACAAACATAAATTCTTACAACAACACAATGCACTTCATTATGTCCTTGAATGTTTAGCTATCCCAGATGTTGTGATAAGAAAACGCATGCGATGAAACCAGTAACCAAAGTAGAAAACCTATTATAAAGGACAATGTCCCAAGGAAACTAATTTTCTAACTATAGTATTCGCCAAACAGTATGATATATTGTTTCCTTGTTGGTGATTAATACTATCAATTTAGCGTTTTCCATATGCCCTTATAGTCCTTCAGCCAAGTACCCAAAATTGAGGTGGGGTGTACCAGTAAGGGGGGATAAACTACACCTATATTTCTTGGAAGATGCATGCCAGTAGCATATGAAAATGGTTGATAACAGTCTGGTACTGGCAGTTTTTGGTATTTTTTTCTCCTTTGGAGATGGGGCATCAATCAGCTTAATTTTCATAAATTGTCTGGGAGAAATTGAACCGCAAATAGCATGTAGTATTAAAGTAGGGTCAATATATGTTGTTTTTTTTAAACTTTTAACTGAACCTGGTAGGGAAGAAGCTTCATTAAAACATATCAAAAGTTTACCACAATCGGACCTCCGGAAAGTTGTTTTTTTCAAGATGGCCGCCAAGATGGCCGCCAATACCTATTAATGATCATTACTATGTAACAATACAATCAAATTTGATGAATTTGGTATCTATTCATATGTTTCAAGGGGCAAAGAACACAAGAAGATCATTAGACATTGTTTAAGTGTACAATAGTACACACAAATCCAACATGGCGTCGAAAATGGCCGCCAAGATGGCTGCCAAAACCTATAAATGATCATAACTATGTAAATATCCACTCAAATTTGATTATTGTGGTGGCTATATATGGGTTTCAAGGGGCAAAGAACACATTTAGATCATCATACATTGTATACGTTTATTATATTACACCCAAATCCAAAATGGCGTCCAAAATGGCCGNCATGATACAGATCACATTTTGCTATGTTCCACACAATGTAACACACGAGTTTCATATTATCAACACATATACGTTTATCTGACTTTCATGACATCTTGAATCGTTTATATGGTCTTGTGAATGCATATATAATGTAAAAATCTATATAACCTAAACAGAATACCAAGAATAATGTATTTACTTTTTTGGAACACACACTTGTTACGTTGATAATGTTTTCTTGATTATTGTAAATTGGCGATTTTATTACCGAATACAATAATACAACCACAATTAAAAATATCATGGAGCAAGGGTTATGCAATAGTAAAAAATTAATTTAAAATGTGGAATTCATGGCAGGTTAAAAAACCAGTTATGACAATGACAATGCTTTGGCATAATGTGTTTTCGAGTCAGAGCGCTCGTTTAAGTTTCTTTGAATTAGAAGTACACGAATAAGTTATTTTACGATAACGATGATTCCTTTAACAGTATTCCTGTATCACTAAGATAACAAACATAAAACATCGATGCACTTCTTGTTTAACACAAATGTCTTTACGAGTACTGACTGGCTTGTATGTATACGTTCCTAACTATGAAATCGATTTCAAACAGAATATAAAGACGTGTATGTGATGCTACATACTGAAGAATGGAGTAAATTGTATCATGTACAAAAAGAACAATGTCATCAAATACTATGTTAATTTACAGGATCAATGCTAAGAACTAAATAGATATATAACAAGTCAGGATGGTCGCTCAAAAAAGTCAATTAACTCTGCTAATAAAGTATTGCCATCATTAAAGTAAAAATTGAACATGATCCTCTGATGATCGCTTTTCTAAATGTAACATGTAAATTATTGAAAACAATAAGTAAGTTAACGTGAATTACCAATATGTTCAATTGACAGATATAACGTAAGCGTTCATACATTATTTGCAACAAACAAACATACCAAAATTAAAGTTTCAATATGTTCTATTTGCAGACATAACGTAGGCGAACACACGTCATTTGCAACAAACACACACTCCACGATATTTGCAAAGGGATGCTAAAAGCACGAAATGATGCACGTATGGAGTCTCATAATGACGTTCTGCATGACATTTAAACATAATATTACGTGCTATATATCACTTTTGTGAATGAATGTGCATTCTTAAATTATGTATAGCATAAACATGCAAAAATTTACATTTTAATTCCGGTTAGCATTCCAAATACGAAAATAATGATTCGATCAATGTATTTTGGGTATTTAAATAAGAGCAAGTCAGTTGTACATTTAGGCGTATAAGCAGTAAACTTCTTGTTTATTTTAAAGTAAACGAATGAGTTTATCTTAAACCGAATGTGTCGGAATGCTTATATCCGTAATGGTATTACGAGTTGGATCAGAAAAAGACATGTGCCATATGTTTTAAGATACTTATTCACAGTTTGGAAGAATAACCATTAGTATTTCCAACAAACATTTCTTAGATTCAGCAAATGAATGCATGCGTTATATTCGAACAAGCCAAGTAACACCCCTGATTTATTTGCTACCACCAATACAGATACTTACACGTTAGTTACGCTGTTTCATTAATATTTTTTGAAAACATGTATCACTTACATAGCGTTGTAACTAAAACCCACATGATAAGGGCTGCTAAGTGAAGCGTTATGTTCTGTAATCTAGAGGTACCGGGTTCGAACCCAAGGGAATGCACAACTGCGTTAAATGTGTCCACTTTTACAAAAATCATTTTTCATTTCAAAATGCGTTAGATCGACGCCAACATACATGTATGTCAAGTATGAACTAATGTTTGATAATGTATACAACGAGATAATGTCTAAATTTCCTTTCTAACAAAAAAGAAAAAAAAAGAAACAGAAAAAAAGCAGATTCTTTCAAATAAAACACACGAACAAAAGTTAAACATATTGAGAAATGAACACATTACATATAAACAAAAAGAAGGGAAAAAAGCGATCAGGGGAGATAAAACGTCCACCAATAAATTTGTAGCACCAAAAAACAAACTCAATCAACGATTGATACTGGTCATAATGAAGGGTGGCACACAGTTGCACGAAAACAAAAATCGCCCAAACATCAATCTGTTCCAAATCAGAAACGGGACACAGGAAACGCGTTCGTTCAAAAGGCCCAAGCAAAACAAAACAGAATGAAATCTCCAGAGAAAAATAGCACAACTACAATTCACAATCCAGGAAACAAATCTTCTATCTGCTCAAATACAAGTTTTTCATCTTCAAAAAACGAGCATACCCCGGGCACAAAGATGTCTTACCGAGAGGCCGTAATCAACGGGGCTACAAGAACACCACAAATGAAGGAACACGAAACATCACTTATTCACACAATGGAAATGTTAATAAAAACAGTGAAGGACCTGATTGTCACATCAAATCAAAAACAAGGCGTTTTGCAAAATTTAAAAACAGACGGGAGTACAAGAAATTTCAGAAAAGAAAGAAACACATTCAACAGGGTAAGGAGACAGTTTTGAATTTATCAGACCGTATTTTATCAGACACTGATTACATTCTATTAGGAAAAGGATTAGGATTCTGTCCTCGTATAAAATCCCACGATAAAGTTAAATTAGCGGAAGAAGTTTTTCTTTTTACCAGAAGATTACGTTTAAAAGAATATTTTACAGAACTAAATAAAACAGATATACACAATACTACTGAAAATGATGAATATATACACCTGCCGTTCTTTAACAAGATACCATCTACATTTACACCTCCTAGTGGAAGAGACATATATCTTGATTTTTACATAGAAGCCATTACAAATGAAATTCTACATAATGATAAGAAGAAACAGTTCCGACCAAATATCTCCAAGGACCAACTACAAGCCTTAAAAAATTTAGCACATGATCATAATATTGTTATTAAAAAAGCCGACAAGTCAAATACCATTGTGGTTATGAATACAAATAAATATATTGAAGAAGTTAATCGTCAATTAAACGATGAACATTTCTACAAAAAAGTGAACAACAACCAACACCAGTCATCGCAAGAAAATATCCTAAAATGTTTTGAAGAAATAAAGAACAACAACCCCGGTATAAGTAAACAGTTTGACTTGTTTCCTAATAATATTCGTAATCCCCAATTCTACATTCTGCCAAAGACACACAAGCCATTTGATGCAAGTCTTCCACTTGGATATCCTGGTCGACCCATCGTGTCTGCATGTAGTTCTAGCACGGAAAATATTTCTAAATACTTGGACTATGTTTTAAATCCAGTTATGCAGCATTTACCATCGTATGTTAAAGATACAACAGACTTTATTAACAAGATAAAAAATATTAAATTAAAAAAAGATTGCTACTTTGTAACCTTAGATGTATCTTCTTTATATACTAACATTCCTCATGCTGAGGGAATAGATGCTTGTAAATATTTTTTAAGAAAAGAAACTTTAAATAACCATGTAAACGATGATGATGTAAGCAAACTGTTGCAAGTTGTTCTTGAAAATAACTGTTTTGATTTCAATAATGATACTTATTTACAAACTATGGGTACTGCTATGGGTAGTCCTATGGCACCGTCTTATGCTTCGCTTTTTATGGGTAAATTTGAGGAAGATTTTCTTAACACTACCTCTATTAAACCATATATTTGGCTTAGATTTTTGGATGACATTTTTATGATATGGAATGACTCTTTAGAAGATTTAAACACTTTTATTGATGCTTTAAATAACTTCCATTCCACCATAAAATTTACCTCTAATATATCTCAACAGTGTGTATCTTTCCTTGATGTATCTATATCAAAAAGTGAACTAGACACTGTTGTTACAAATATTTTTTGTAAACCTACTAATATGCATTTATACTTAGATTTTACGTCATCTCACCCCATGTCCTGTAAACGGGGTATTCCATACAGTCAGGCAAAGCGCTATAGACGTATTATTTCTGATGATAATGCATTCAATCAGTCCTTATCTAGTTTATTTAAATATTTTAAAAGTAGAAATTATCCAATAAATGTTATTGAAAATGGATTTTCTCAAGTGAAAAATATGACACAGGAAAGTGCATTATGTGTTACTCAGAGAAATACTGATTCAATAATACCATTTACTGTATGTTTTAACACATCACTTCCTAATATTGCTAAAATTTTACACAAATACTGGGATTTGTTAAGATTATCAGACAAGGAAAGTGTTAAGTTTTTACATTCATTTAAACCTATTTTGGCCTATAAAAGACCTAAGAATATATGTAACAGTCTTGTAAGAAGTTCAGTGTCTTATAACAGTACTGATATACATTTATCGGGTCAATGTAACCGACGAAGATGTACACATTGCAATAATATTAACATATGTTCAAATTTCAATAGTAGTGTTACTGGTTTATCGTATGATTTACGCTATGATGTTGATTGCACTTCGCGCAATGTTATATATCTTATTACATGTAAAAATTGTTGTAAACAATACGTCGGACAAACTAATCAGAATGTTTCCCGCAGAATGAATAGCCATAGATTTGATATCAGAAATTGTTCAATAAATCCTATTTCACATGTTGCTACACATTTTGGATCCACCGACAATGATTGCACTTTATCAGATTTCTCTTTTGTACCTATTGATGTTGTTCAAAACAATCTAGACCGTTTATGCAAAGAAACATATTGGATACATAAATTAAAAACTATGATTCCTAACGGTCTAAATAATAAACTGCTTTATGATATATAAAACATAAACATATTTACATATACATTAGATGTTTGCCTATTACTATGTTTTTTATAAAGTATATTATTACTAATAGGCTGTTGTATCATCATTGATCCATCTTTGTATTATGTATTATGTAATATTATGCACTATATATATTTTTCCGCCAAACGACGTTACGTTATTGTATGACGTTGACGTCATATCCTATGTATTTGTTTATACTACTGATGAAGGCTATGGCCGAAACATGTTTAGTACTATTTGAATAAACAAAAGTGACGTGTTTGTGCGATTTATTTAATTTCATTTTATAAATTTCCTTTTAAAATATTAATAACTAATAATGACATCGACATAATACTGTAACATTTAAAGCATTGCAATCCATTTTTAATTTAACTTCACCACTTAGAGACATTGTAAATTGCGTTGTGTACCGGGTAGTCGTTAACACAAAGGATCACTTGTTTAAGATCACCTTTGCGAAGTGCGTGGATTGTTCATTAAAACGAAATCTCCTATTAAACCGCTGGATCGTCATGATTATTCACACGACGAAACATGACTCCATATGGAACATAACAAACACTTTACACACGCGAGTTTCTTTTGACCCTCTGAATTCGGAGGATCAACGAGATAAGCACACCTGCAGCCACTCATTACATAAAGATATAAAAAGCCAAATAATTGAGCCAGGCTAAGGCAAAATAGTTATATGTTTATGCAACATAAACCACACAATTTAACATGCCGTTTATATAACCACACACTTGAATTTAATAAAAATATGTGCCCCTTTAATTGTGGTAATGACGCACGATCTGGAAAAATATGTCCTTAAAACTCAAAAGTCCTAAAGACATATGAATTATGTATTGTATTATCACACAATTGAATTGAAGTGAAGGACGTCGTTCATTCTGAAAAAAAAACAACAACAATAAGCAACATTTTGTCCCGGCTATACTACAATAATGATTCGAAGGACGGATCCTTGTTTTCTGGTTTTGCTTTCACCGGCTGCGTGGACGATTGCCATTTGATGACAATTCCTAAACAGGAACAAATGGTCTCGAGCGCCACAAATGCAGAATCCCGTAACATCATACTTCATTGCAACAACTGTTGTTGTTGTTTTATTTACGGATAACTCAACATACTTGAACTGAGGTTTTTTGAGGTTTTGGCTTTTGCTGAGGAGAACATTGATTTTTTTGGGGTAACTTTATTTTACGAGGTACTTTACGAAATTTCCGTTGATATTTTAGTATTAATGGGGCTTTAATGGACGGGTTGTACAAATATTGTGATTAGCTTCAAATCATTACAACATGACTATTGCACAAGACATTGTTTAAATGGAAGTAACTTAGTCATGTATGCCTCCTTGTTTGATATGTTGTATATCACTGTATTGTGCCTTGTCATATGTTCAATTGTCTTATAGAACTTTTTCTAAATTGTTACCCATGAATAGATTGTTGCATTGCTTTTGCCGCTGCAGCCACAACACACCCGTCCGATATTGGTTTTGGTCTTGTCTCCTTCCGTTGCGTGACGATATGTTTTATACCTTGTAATATGTGCAATTGTCTTATATTTCCTTCTGTTGTGTGACGATATGTTTGTGCCTTGCAAGATGTGCAATTGTCTTATATACTTTTTTTCAAGTTATTACACATAATTAGATTTTGGCATTATTTTCACGCTGTAGCCACAACACACCCATCTGATATAGGACGGTATTTTTATTGTTTTCTTCCTGTCTCTGTGCTCAGCTCTGTGTTTTTATGCACATCTTGAAATAATTGTGTATGGTATGACATATAGATATACTCTGTTGCTGTTTCATATCCCTGTTCAATTAAGTTAACTTTTAAAGAATATTCTAAATTGTCACACTTGTACATTTGATTAGATTGATGTCTAGAATTATACTTATAAATTGTACAGTATCACTCTTCGATTTACTGCGATGAACACAATCGCTACCCACACAGGGACGTAAAGCAACAACTCCATTACTTAATTGTACAAGTGTGTATTTATAATATACCCAACATGACCATTATAAAGTCCTTTGTATGTTAACTAATAAATGATTGTTTCCTATGCTCTGCTTTTTCTTTAGCTTTTCTTTTTTCATTGTTTCCTCGATTTCCTCTCTACATCCGTTCTGCAGCAACGTCTGTGATCACAGTCTTAAAGAGTTAATTTTGAAGCGTGAAAAATCGTATATAGGCAAAAAACGAATCATGTCAGCGTTTCAGTTCCATGTTGTATTTATTGGGACATATCATTATGCATAACATTAACTTCAGATCGAAATCCGTTGTCATTTGTAGAGCTCCATTACATTTTCCTGTGCTGCTGCACATGCTGTGCGCATATCATATACTGTTAAATCCATTAAACATTGTTTCATTACACATTAGTATAAATAGATGCATGAATGTTCCTTTAATAATAGAACATCCACGCAAGCGTGTTTTTATAGGAAAAAACATTCATTCTGATATTACATTATTTCTTATCACAGTTCTAAAATGGTTCTCGATGGTATTATTACTGTCATGGTTTTCTATTATACTTCTGCGATCAGGGGATATACAACCAAACCCAGGCCCGTGTCCAGCTGAGCTAAACATAAGCTTTGATTCCGGAAGTTATTTATCAAGTAGCAACACTACAGCGCGAAACCATATATCGTTTGTACATTACAATATTCAAAGCCTGGTTAACAAAATAGATGTCTTTTATACAGGCTAACGAGAATTTGACATAATTGCGTTTACTGAGACACGTTTAAATAGTTCGATTTTATCGAGCGAGCTTCTGTTTAATGGTTTTCATGAACCAATTCGCAAGGATCGTTCTTTTGATTCTCATGGAGGTTTTGCTATAAACGTGAACCAAAATATTCCGTTTAAGCGCAGACTTGATCTTGAGCTGAATCAAATTGAATGCATTTGGATTGAACTTAGTCTCAATAAAAAACAAATCAATTATATTCGGAGTCTTTTATAGACCTCCAAGTGCAAGTAGTTGTTATTTAAAAGCTATAGAAGACTCATTTGGACAAGCGTCAGTTACAAATATAAAGGACATAATTATAACGGGTGATTTTAACTTAAATATGCTCTGCCCATGTTCTTCGCGTAAAATACACGATCTCTGTCGGCATTTCAACTTAACACAAGTTATCAATGAACCTTCACATTTTACGGAATCGCCATCTTCAATTATTGACTTGCTATGTGTAAGTTATCAAAATAATGTTCTTATGTCAGAATTAGGAGAACCAATATTGGATCAAAACTTCCGTTACCAATGCCCCATAATTGGAATTTTAAATTACAAAAAGCCTGCTACAAAAGCTTACTCTCGAAAAATATGCAAATATGGCGTTACAACCTTGGGGATTATAATAAATTACGCTGTTTATTATCGATGATTGATTGGCGACTTATACAAAATGACGACATAGATATTTATGCCGCGAATATAACAAATGCTATCTTACAAACCGCTAATGAATGCATTCCAAACAAAATTGTATATGTACGCTCTAATGATCTTTCATGGATGAACTCTAATATTAAGAAAACGATTCGGGTTCGAAAAAGATTGTATCGGAAAGCCAAAAAAGTTAATACTGAAACGCACTGGTCAAAATTCCGAACCGTAAGAAACGAAGTAGTTTTACTTTTGAGAAATTCTAAAAAAGCATACTTTAGTAAAACTGCCAATAAACATAAGTCTAGTGAACTATGTGCTAAAGACTGGTGGAAAACCTTTCGAACATTCATCTCACCTGACTCGAAGAGATCTATTCTGCAACTGTATGATGAACAAACAAATACGTTTGTGGATAATGATATCAACAAGGCTGATATACTTAACACTTATTTTGCTTATCAAGCATTAATTGACGAACCAAATAACGGACTACCGCTATTACAAAATGAATGCACAAACACCATGCAGTCAATACACATATCTGTAAATGAAGTCATTGACGCAATTAAATGCATAAAATTAGGAAAAGCGTCCGGTCCTGATGGTTTGGATTATCGTATCCTTAAGGAAGCAATGCATGAAATTAGGACACCTCTATGTGATGTTTTTAACTATTGTCTATCTGTTGGCAAAATGCCATGCTGTTGGAAGATTGCAAATGTTTGACCGATCTTTAAAAAGGGTGATCCATCATTAGTGTCAAACTATCGACCAATTTCATTATTGAATACTACTGAAAAAGTTTTTGAACGTATAATTCATAAACACGTTTTTAATTTTCTTAATTTTAATTCATTCTTCTCCCCGAGTCAATCTGGTTTTCGGCCCGGTGATTCAACAGTAAACCAGTTAACATATATCTATGACACTTTCTGCAAAGCATTGGACAATGATCTAGATGTTGAGTTGTTTTCTTCGATATAAGTAAGGCATTTGATAAGGTTTGGCACAAAGGTTTATTATACAAACTCCAAAAAGCAGGCATTCAAGGAAACATGCTGTTATTTTGTTCTAATTATCAATCTCATCGCAAGCAAACTGTTATTTTACCAGGGGCACAGTCCAATTCTCTTAACATTCTCGCTGGGGTTTTCCAAGGCTCCATTTTAGGTCCGCTCCTTTTTTCTGGTGTACATCAATGTTATAGTTACTGACATACAGGCACAAATAAACTTGTTTGCCGATGATACTAGTCTCTTAATGGTTGTAAATTCGCTAAATGTAACTGCAGCAATTTTGCAGTTTGATTTAAAATAAAATTACCTCATGGGCTGACAAATGTGAATCCATGATAACATCCCGCAAACTAAATAAACCATTTCATCTAACACTTCCAATGGAAGGCGTCGAGATACCTACTGTTAGCGTCCATAAACATTTGGGTGTTTTTTTTATCATGACTGCAATTGGCATATTCATATAACATCTATTAAAGAAAAGCATGGAAACGTATTCAAATAATGCGTCAATTAAACAATGACTAAAGATTGAAAATCGCTTTAAACAATTTACGTTGCTTCCATAAGACCCATACTTAATTATTCAGATGTTGTATTTGATAATTGTTCTCAATACGAAAAAGACGAATTAGAAAAAATCCAAACAGAAGCAGCACGCATATCATCTGGGTGTACTCGACTGGTATCTTCAGATGAACTTTATCATGAGGTGGGCTGGGAAAGTATTAGTGAAAGGCGACGCAAGCATAAGCTACTTTTAATGTACAAAATGAATTCTAGAATTGCACCAAGCTATTTACAGCCACTGGTTCCAAATACAGTTGGCGTAACTAGCCATTACTCTTTAAGAAATGCACCTAATTTTCAGTCTATCCATGCAAGAACATTAATGTACTTAAATTAGTTTTTACCTTCTACTCTCGACGATTGGAATCAACTTCCTGAAAACACTAAATGTGCTGAGTCAATCCACTCATTTATATGGCTAATTGATTTGGACCGACCAGTGCAAAATCAGCTTTTGTCTTATCGCGAAAGGCGCCCACAAACATTACTCACGCGTATCAGAACAATTTGTAGTGCGCTTAATGCCCATCTTTTTAGACGCAATATTGTGGCTTCCCCGCTTTGCCATTGTGGAGTAAAAGAATCGCCTTCCCATTATTTTTTGGAATGTAATGATTATATTAACATTCGTGTAGAATTGCTAAATTGTATATAAATGTACCCCGTCCTATCTGTTGAAACTATACTGTACGGTTATAATTCACTCGACTTCCACATAAACACAAAAATGGTTGATGCAGTTCACAGATACATTATCAATAGTAAACGATTCGATACATAGACTTGCTACAGAACGTCCATTACTTTCTTACTTCCTACTTCTCGTCTATAAATATCAGATGCTTTATACACATGTGTGTACTTATTGCATGTTCTGCTATCATTTAGCTACCTTGTTATTCAAACTGTCTCTACATTCTAATCTATTCATTTTCTGTATTATTTATCTTACTGTTGTTCTTTCAATTCTCATGCTTCAAATACCTCCATTGTCTTATATTTTCATTTTATTATGTTTATTATTCGCACTTAACCCATCCGTCTAACTTATTTTTTTGTAAACCAACTATGTTCGCATGACGACATACACTGTATATTATACTATATTGAGAAGAACTAAATAAGATTACATCTTTCGTCCCAATCATATTTAAACAAGTATTTACTTAAATGGTGTATACATTGTTTTTGTGCAAATATATTCTTGTTCGAAATAAATATATTTAAATTAACTGTCTGAAAAAAGCAAACGCAGAAACAAAACATTTTTCGTTATGTCTCAAAGTTTATATTTATTAAAAGTTTAATTCTCCTATACTTAATTGAGAAATTAAGTGATGTATATTGAATAATATCGCATACGTATCCATGTTATAGTGTCTTAGGCATATTTTTAAGACATACTATTCTTAGGTATACTGTATTATTCTATAAGCGTCTTGATATGATCACAGAGATACCCGTTCCATTGCCGAATGTCGAGCAGCGAGTATGATTACAACGTATATATGACGCCCGTTCGTGGGCAAACATTATCTCAATACTTCTTTCTGTCAAAAATCTTGATTTCCACAAACCCACCCACCTTCCACGAGGCTTTTTGAATTCACTGCAACTAAGTGACATTAATTCATTTGTAAATGACATATTTATCTACAGGCATGAAGGCATAATGCTGCTCTTTTTAATGTTTAAGTTAAATTTGTAGAACTTTAGAAAGACAAGTTTAAATGTGTCACTAATTCCTTGTACAATGTATGAAAAAAATTGTGTATGTTATGAAGTGAATGTTTTTTTATTAATTACATATAACATTTAATTTACTATCACATTCTTTACCTCTTTAATCTAACTATATTATAATACTCATTATTACATGTATTGACATTGCTATTTATTAATGTTATTATGCCTTCTTTTCTTAGAAATATGAACTCTTTTTCTTAGAATTTGTTTATCATTACACAAAATAATAGCAGATATATCACTTGTAAACTTCTACGAATATGCCGATATGTCCGCCATAGACAGCCATGAATCTGGAACGTATGATTAAGAGATATTATAAAACTAATATAAATAGTTTTTTTTTAAATAAATTGTATATTATTGTTAACAGTTAAATTGTTATCGTTTTCTATAATTGTCTGGTTTTAACACCTTCAGTAAATTAATAAGCAAAAAACGTTTTCTTATCTGGATTTGTGATATTATTAACACAAAATAATATTTAAAGCTTTATAGCTGATGAGTTATTTTTATTTATACTATTATATATATACATTTACGTAATATACTTTGTGATTACCTTTCACTCTTCTTATTCTGGATACATTAACTATTTATATTATACGTGTACATGTATTAGTTCATGTTGGTATTTGAAGGCCTCATAGATCTATCCGCTAGACATTGGAGACATATGAACACCCCTTCACAATTATCAATGGTTGAGTTTTGTAAATCGATACAATTTACTGGATTGATTATACAATTGTATTGTTTCCGTGAAAAATAATATAACATGTCATTTTACAAGTGTTAAATATTTAAAATATCATTAGGCATATCATTGAGTAAGCGATAACTGTTCTTGACATGACTTCGGTGTAAGTAGTTGAACATAAGTATCAAAATTGACATTGATATATGTTTGTCAAATATTGAAATGAAACCAGAATTTAATTATAACAGCATCTTTAAAAAATTGAGTTATAACCAGACTTTAATATTCAAATAATACTATACTAGAATCGATTTGGAAAATGAAGAGATAGAATTTAACGTGAATCAAAACATCACTTAAGTGATCGTAAATTAAATGTACTTTTGGTTTTAATCTATTCAAATCGCCAAGTGCTTGATCACACAGTTAATCAAATTTACATGGCGAAATCTGTTCTCCTTAATATATTAAACATAATGAATCATCAAGTTCATTGCTCTACCCCAAATAGTATCTGTAATCCTAAATAAGGCTATTTAGCATGTGTTTCCAATAAAAAAATTATAACTTATAATTTGTATTTGTTTCGTGTGGTATGCGTTATCCCTTTGTAACACATACACCAGTTTCAGACTTGCCTCATACGCACGACCTTTAAGACAGTATCGGTTTTTGTACTGCGAGGAAAAGCACTGGCTTTATTGCAACGGACCCCCTATATAAAGAGTGCCCAATAAAAGGAAACATCACTAGTAGTCTTGCTTCGATAGAGTTAATTCTACAATGGACAATATAAAGGCTTGCGAACAGCTATATTGTTTGGCGTTTGTTTTGCACAATACAGGTACTCATTTTGAATCCTAAACTAAACGAATATATGTTCGCATTAATTTCGTAGATTGTTCGTAATATTTAATTAAATTAATACTATTATCGTAAACTATAATTTGTAAAATAAAAGGGCACATATATTTATTTTAGAACCAATCAAGTAATAGTTTGATTATAATATTATATTGATTTATTGTGTTATCCATAAAGTTAAACAAAACAGACAATAACTCAATAACTCAATGCATGTTAAAATAAGTTATCGCGAAAGTAAATATCGCTTTGTTCACTGAAAACTATTTTATTTTTCGAAACTGCATATTATAGTATTAGCATAACCAACTCGTTTACCATTTTCGTCAAGTTCATTTTTTCTTTCGTCTCTAGGCTGACAATAGTAAGTTCAAGTTAAATTTAATGTATTAAATACTTTTTAACTAAAGGACCGAGTCCTGCTGATTTGCTAATTGTTTGCATCATTGTGAGACACAACTGGTAATACATCCATACTCCTGATAATGATAATGATAATGATATTGATAATGAAAATGATAATCATAATGATAATGACAAAGATACTAATACTAGTAATAATAATAATAATAATAATTATTATAATAATAATAATAATAATAATTATAATAATAATAATAATAAGAAGAAGAAGAAGAAGAAGAAGAAGAAAAAGAAAAAGAAGAAGAATAATAATAAGAATAATAAGAAGAATAAGAACAATAAGAAGAATAAGAAGAAGAATAATACATATAATACTTATACTAATAATTATAATAATAATCAATATCATTATCCTCATCGTCATCGTCATCATCATCATCGTCGTCGTCGTCGTCGTCGGCGGCGGCTTCAGCATCAGAATAACTGTCATCAGCATCATCATCAGCAGCAGCATAATTAACTTTTTTCTCATTTATAACACCAAGACAAGTATCAGCACATGTACAAAACAAATAGTATTTAATATCTGATTTTTATCCTTAAATAATGCCAAAAACTAGCACATATTTCTTCGCGAATGGATCATTATTAAACGAACTTGATTCTCCGTTCTTTTTATCAAAAACCATTTTGCATAATTTCAACGGTCGCAGTCAGAACGTTATTCCTGATAGTGTATTTAAACCGTCTACAGACATCATAAACTTACGGTGTTGCAATTATCTTTGACATTCGCCTGAAAATGACATTTTGAAAACTAACCGTTTCAGATACTAGACAAGTGGCATTATTATCAAAGGGTTTAGATCTGTGAAACAAAAATGGATTATATCGATTGTAATGATCAGTTGGGTAAAGGAACTTAATTTATGTAGTATTGTTTATGTTTAAATAATTAGCGTTTAATAGCGATTAACCTGTTTACATACGATATATCTTGTGCTTCTATCTCTTTCAATAATGCTTTGTTAATATAAAGGATATTCATTAAAAAAATAGTTTTACTTCAAAGGAATACACAATTGGAGATACACATATGTGTGCTGAACAAATGACAATATCATCAGTAAAAAAGCGAAATTTTGCGTCGACAAACACTTCGCTATTAGCTGCAAAAACTTGTGCTTAACATAATACCATGTAACATTACAACGCATGCATGAGAGTCATTTTCTGAACACGCAATACAATTAATAACATTACCAACAGAAACTTAGCCATATTTGTACATAAAGCATTTAGTCAAAGAAACCTCATACATATGACTATGATTAATTGTGTATAATTTGTTACTCAAACTTTACTTCTCGCTCTCTTCTAGATTCGTCTGTGTTTTTTGTATGAAATCATTATAACTTTTTAACATATATTCTTAAGGCTGGAAATGCAATTGTCCTAGACCTTTTCGTGTATTGATACTTTATGTAACAACTTACGAAATTCAAAACTTATCACTGTTCATGCCTTTACATATGTTAATATGTTTTGAACTTGTATACTCATGGACTGTTTGTCTATGTTATATAAAATAACCAACCAATAATATGTACATTTCATATTTCAGGGAGTTGACCAATACATGAATGAAATCATGATGGCCTCCGATATACTTGACAATGTCACGACAAGATTGGAACCCGTTCAGAAGATGTCCTCCCTGACCCACACACTTCTCATGGCCGTAATTGGGATCTTGTCTTTCTGCTGCGTCATCGGTGTCGTTGGTAACGCCCTCGTGCTTTACGTCTACATCAAAAAGAGGAACAAGCTGGCATCCACTGTGTTTATAATAACGCTAGCCTGTACTGACTTCATCACATGCGTGGTAATAATTCCTTACACCATAGTGCTAGAGTATATGGTGTACAAAATCAAGTATGACGCGTTTTGTAAGTTGTATATGTTTTTAATTACATCGAATGTTCCATTTTCCGCGTTCATAATGATGGCTATAGCTGTTGACAGATATCTTTGCATATGTCATCCGTTCACACATGTACTGAACACCAAACGCGCTAAAATAATAATCAATATGTTAGCTGCTGTTTCGGTTGTGCTTGGTATTATAACAGCATTGAATTTCGAAGTATATTTCATGGCTACAGGAAATAACACTGGCACCATAAGGGATATTAGCCTATTCAACAACGACAATGTTACGTATTCCATGATCAGTCTTTATGACGATGATAATAGCATAATAAACACCACTGAAGGTTTAAAATATGATGGACTTTGTAAGCCCGACGGACTTATATTTAGCCATTAATTTACCGCAACGTACCAGAAAGTGTACTCAAGTTTCTTTGTGATAGTAATAGCCGTTGAGGTTGTTCTGTATATTATGATTTACCGGTTTGTTTCCTTGCAACGAGCCAGACGTCGACGAATGCAAAAACATAACTCGGGCTTTTCCTCGTGCAAGGAGGTCACAACTGTTTACGTCAATACACGTGCTTCATTAACAAACGGATGCGTAAAAACAGAATTGGACACGGAAAGTGTCACTCAAAACAGTCAACGGTGTGAGAAAACGGTTATTTGCCGCCAGTTAACAATTCGCGAAAAAGGACTGATTGCAAACGTAAGGACGGCTGCAATGTTGTTTGTGGTTACGGCGGTGTTTATTATTGTATTTCTGCCAGCTTGGCTTATGGCTCATAACGTCATTCCATATAACATATTAGTATTCTATATGTATTTTTTCTATAACGTTGCAAATCCAATTATATATGCTTTCATGAATAAAGCCTTCCGACGAGATTTAAAAGATGTTATAGAATGTAGTTTTATTTCATTTAAATTAATGTACTTCATGTTAAGGCTGGACTGATTTCGGAAAACAAATTGTATTGCTTTAATACCTTTTACAGTTATGTATTTTGTTTGCACACTTAACTCTTTAATGGGATTGCATAAATTAACACATTTTTTGCAGATGTTTATGTTTTTTTTAATAAAATACATTATTCAATATGTTTTGCTTTGTTTCCAGACTAAAACCCTTAATGTGATTGCATAGGTCAACACATGTTTTTTAAAATGTATATGTTTTTTAATGAAATATAACTATATTATACTCTAGTCTATAAGACTAGATGGTGCATGGGGTTGTTTTGTATTGTTTATTATGTATAGTGTTTGTTTATTTAATATATTGCTGTTTCATTGCTCAAATAAAAGTCATGTAATAAAACACATCTAAATAATAGATCGAAATACTGTCACTATTTAATCATAGTATGTTATGTTCGGTTTGCTAAACGATGGGTATCATGTTAAATAATTGGCAATGTGTTGGTATTTGTGGAAAACACAGGTTTCCGATTCATTATACTCAGGGTTGAAGGGACTGTAAACCACGAATGACGAAAAAAGAAAAGTTCTAAAATACCGTATTTTTTACAATTATTAGTTTATATTGATTAAAATATCACGACTGGTATATTACATTATTTGAAAAAAGTTAATATTTTCAGTATATTCGGTAATAAAAATGTTCGATGTGAAATCGAAAGTACATCGCGATAATAGGTGACATAACGATATACATACTATAAATAGCGCAAGTAGATTGATCATTATATATATACATGTATATAATAAATACAATTCACTACGCATGCACAATTTGCATTCCTGGGTTTACCACGTGACGATGATGATCAATCTACTTGCGTTATTTAAAGTTAACTGGTAGTTACCTGGTAGACATACCCAGTAAAAAAAAATAAAAAAAAAATAAAGTAAAAATAACAAATAACTGTTTTTAAGTAATGCTATATACCAGTCGTGATGTTTTAATCAATTTAAACTAATAATTGTAAAAATACGGTATTTTAGATCTTTTCTTTTTTCGTCATTCGTGGTTTACAATCTATACCTTTATTTTCTAAACATTGATCTTAATGATCTTAATGAAATATCTTCTTCAAGAGTTCAGTGCAAATACTAATGAAACAACGTTATGTATGCTTTATATATGGGAGGGAAACATTAAATTCCAGAAACATGTTCAGGAGCAAAATTCTTCTTTACATCCGATAGTGATGCATCAAATGAGACGAACAATAAAACAACAAAGAGAATACAGTTCTTCTTAACCACCGAAACATATACAAACGCGTTGTTCCTCGCCAGAAGTCTGTTGTGGTTCCATCGCAGCAACACAGGTAACTGTCAGGCTCCGGTATTGTCAAGAACTACGCATACGTTCACAATAATAACACATCTACGAACGTTTGCTGTTGAAATGATGCGGTGCGTATGCATATATGTAAAACAAAAATGAATGAATACAAACATAGTAATACAGTAAGCATGTCAACCACAAATGACTTCAAAATGTCTATTTTTAGGTCTGATATAAAAAAAAATCAGATATATGTTTTTCATCGTAACCTCTTCTGATGTTATTGAACATCTAATTGTTTGATTTGCTAGCAAAATGTGTTGGTAGAAACCATGAAGAATTGTCCCATTAAAATGTATTCTGGACAGACTGTTTAATTGTGCTGATACCACATTTCCTATCTTTCGGCCGTGCTTCCTCATTCAAAATGGTCTTGGATTTTAAAAACATATTTACAGCGTGTGTAACCATGATATAAAGTGAAACATTACAGTTCTACATACTTATAGGTAACAAAAATGTCAGTAATTAAGTTATTTTTATTTAATTTACAATAACATTAAACTATTTTTTCACTCAGATAATAACTCTACTGGTGAGATATTATTAACTAGGAAACTCTGCTTATAATCCTGCTGCTAAGATGTGAATCAGAAGCTGATTGGTAACTGCTGGTGAAATGATAATCAGCAGGCAACCATTCGGATACGATGTGTTTGGTTGATAACTGTGAGTGTGGATGTTAATCAGTAGGTAATGTTTCTGATGACATGTACTTCGGTTAGTAACTTTTCAGGAAAAGGTCTTGCTCTGTATTAAGCGTGATGACACATAGGGATTTCATTGTTTTTACCGTTATTGAGATATGATTGATATAAAATCAATTCTGAATACTTTGGGAATTGTTATAACCTAGCAGATTAATTGGAAACGATGCTGATGTTAAGTTAGAAACTTCTTTTACTATCTAAATAAATTGTTACTTAATGTTTTAAATGTAGAGGTACATTTTGTACTATTGTATTATTAATGTTGACTACTGGTTGCGAAATACTAAATAAACTCTTGCTATGTCAGGGGTCATACCATATGATTTTAAAGTAACAAAATATGTGTGCGCAATTAAGAATTAAGTTGACAATCCGAATCCATAACAAAACATTTGATGGTGGTAAAGCGACACGTAATTTGTGTGGTAAGTCTATTTTTATGGTAACACACAAAGACGACTCTGATATAATTTTCCTTATACAATCACAGGTGCAAGGCGTATTGATAAGTGCATGCCATGATTATCTGAGCATTACTAACATGGGCAAGTGAATAATTCAGATTGATTTATGTTTGCATTAATGGATAATCATGTTTATATTAAAGTTACCCAACTTATTATGATGCATACCTTATCTTTAGTATAAGAATCAGAAAATAAGTTCACTAAAATAGTCTACTTAATGTTGGTAATTGACTGCAATGTTCATCCTAATAAAATCAACTGGTGTTCACTTCTTAAAGACTTGCTTGGTAACTTAGGGTTTTACGAGGCATGGTTATTTCAAGATATTGGAAATGACAAGGTATTCTCTTAATGTTAAACAAAGATTAAATGAATTTTTTTATTCAAAACTGGAATCAGAGAATGGGCAACTCAAGCAGAGCCAATTTATATAAAAACATTGCCGTTTTTAAATTTTAGCCTTATTTAGATGTGTGCACTATATACACATTTTGATTTATTTTTTTTTGTTAATTAAGATGCTCTGCACATAGATTACATGTATAAAGTTGGAGATGGGCCAAACCTCCCGTTCCTAAAGGCGAAAAAAATGTCATATGTGTAACACTTTAGAGGATGAATTTCACTTCGTTTTAGAGTGCAGAATGTATTCAGAATTAAGATCTCAGTATATACCATTTTATTACAGAAACCGACCTTAAGTAATCAAATTTATTAAATTACTAACAACTGAAAATAAAACGTTGCTGCACAAATTATGCTGTTACATATATGAATCATTTATAGTAAGGGCTAGTAATACATATGTACCCTGTTGATATATGTATGTGCTAAATGGACCTTAAAAATTTACTGTAAAAACTGTATTTGAATGTATTTGATTGATTGCCATTATTATCTTTTCAATGAAGGTTATCTGACATTATCGTGCCTATTCATAATGTCCTCTACGACAATATGTTTGCAATGTAGTTTACTAATTGTAATGAATTTAATTACAGCGATTAATATTGTTTTTATATCGCATAGTTAATGACGTTGGACCATCCATTTTTATTTCGTAGGTGGTCTGCATATGATATATATAAAAAAAAATGCTTGTCAATCAACATCAAATGTCGTTATTCTAATGTATTTAGTTTTGCTGTTTGTCTATCTACAATTGTTGCAATTGAACGTATTATTACTTTGTATAATCATCACTATTTATTTTGTAAGCACTGTACGCTTAATTTGCCCACTTGCGGTTTTGGCCTTCTGGATGTTTTGTTCAAATAAACTTGTAAACTTGTAAAATTTGCGATATGTTTACATATGTTGTATGCTCAACAATCGAAAAACACAATTTAGGCCATTGATATAGGCAGAACTACCGTAGGCGGTACAGATTGTTTCATACGACACGTCGACACAATTGTGGGTATATAACAAATACAAGTGTTTATAGCATTTGCTTGTGTTGGACATTTTTAATTAAATATGTTAGAGATTTTCTTAAGTAAAAGGGACCAACATTGTGCGTTGAGTTGTGTATTTTTGGATCCTCTCGTACACCTACTACACTAACTACATATGAGTCGGATATATCGATAGTTATTCAGTACTGATTAGTAATTACAGAAATATGACATTTTTTTACAATAAATAAGTATGCGTCATTTCGAAAACGTATTTTGGTGCTACATCATCATTCCTAGTGTTTTATTAGAAATTACGGGATTGTATTAGGTATCTAATTTTAGATTAGACATATTACATATGAGATTACACATTGCAATAGCCAAAACGTTCAGAAAACAAACAATACAAGCATTCAGAAAACAAGTACAATTTATTTTATAGACATACTCAATCAGATCTCTACATTGAAACTTACATTTGTGGATCCATGAAGTCAGGTGCAAATACTCTAGAGAGTATATTTACCACTCGCATGAAATATTCGATGTTGGGTGCTGGTATATAGCAGAATAAAAAAAAAACGGGAATATAGCCAAGCGTTTAACATCACTTAGCGGTTTATGCGATGGTGCCCGTACCTATTTTATGAGATGATATGATGTTACTACACCACAAATAGTCATCCAGTAAATAATGCAATCTGAACTCAGACTGAAATTGAATTAATCTAAGATCATTTATGCTAATTAACTTTGTTTACACGTTGTTTTAGATATTAAATAATATTTATTCACTTAGCTTCATGTTATTTGGAACAGCGCAACACACAATGTCGAATTTCGAATAATACTTATTTACATACATAGTATATCTTATTGCGACGTGGTTATGATATTCTATATAACTATTATTTTAATGTGTAACAGTGTATCGATAGCTCTATGGATCTTCATAAAGCGGTTCTTACCTAATGTTGCTTTTAGAACAATATTCCAGAAGCCATGATTCAGTCATTCCAAAACGGTCAATGGAATTATTCCGCTTTTGCATCATATGTGGAGAATACTTTATTTGCATCTCGCAGCCATGTTGGAAATCGGACTAGATTATGACCAAATCTATCACATATCTCAACAATCTTTTACATTGAACATGTAATATCGCAATCAAGTTCATCTAAATTAAGTCTAAGTTTTCAAAAAATGGTGACTTATGTTAATCATTGAACTACCATCATATATTATTGATATTTTATTTGTTTTATTTTGGTTCAACTTATCCTTGGTTTGTATACATTATACATATACATATATATATGTGTGTGTTTATTGAAAACTGGGCAGTGATGCACGCTATGTGATTACATGCGAATCTCGAACAGCAAAGTGATATATCACTTACTTTAGTGATATATATTCTATGCCTTATATATTGTTGGCTATTTTCTGTTTAAATTCATGTTTATGTTAACAAAATGGTTACAGGCTGTTTGGAAGAGTTAAACGAAACATTCCATATAACAAGAAAGTGTCGGCCCTGAATATCATGTGTTGATCGCACAGGCTTATCTGGTGCGACACTTCACGCATATGCATTACGCATACAATGAGACATGTTTCAATATATTATTTGTAAAAGCTTCATATTCAGTGAGTATTGTCAAAACTGGCCACACATCATGTGTTAGATTTTAAATAAATACATAATATCAAATTAACTTAAATAATGGTCTTTCGTACAAGAACATTAGATAATGTTTTCCTATCAAAGTGTGCTCAAAATATTGCTCTGAAATATGACCTGGCCACAACAATGTAGTGTTATGAAATATTAAATGTAAAAGTAAAGAGCAAGTTTTTTTTTTAAATTAAATCAAACAATTAGTCCTAAATCAGGGGTTCTAATATTATAAGTATTTAACCATTCAGACAAAGTTTCTCAGGCGAGCGCTCAAAGATCCTCAATGTCCCCTTTAAAGTTACAAGGAAAGTTTCGACATCAATAACCGAATCAAAATTAATATAAAAAGGTAAGAAATTCGCATTTTGAAATAACGTATATGACGTGTATCCCCATTAAAACTTGGTTAACAATTTGAGATGGAGGGAACATACTGACATCCATTTTTCATTACGACAGTACTGTAAATTTCTTGCTTGCATTGCATAATTTGAATCGATATTATAACTTAAAGATACGTTCAGGTAAGATGTGATAGCAAACTACGATTACATGTGTATTACGATGTATTTACGATGATTACGAAATATTTAGATGAGTTGAATGAGTTACATTGGCTTCATCATATATGAATTACTCATTTACATGATAAAGGCATACTTAGATGAAATATGAAGATGCTTATTTCTTATATATATAGCAGCGCTAGTTTTACGTTTCTGAACTTAATATTTTTTAGTGAACATTCAACATTATTTGATGTTCGCGTGTAGCAAAATATAAACGTCTGAAAGATAACAACAGCGTGCTTATATTCGGTACGAGGCACATGGCTGAATATAAACATCTATATCGGCGCTATAACAGACGAAGGGAAGCTTCATGCGCTAAGCGCAAGGGAGACGCACTTGATTGACGCGCGAAAGGTTGTTATTGTAATTAGAACATTATCAATTGTTAGCCTACAACTATAAGTAAAAATTAAATAATGTGTAATGCCCATCCTGCGTTGTGCTTGCGTTACTGAAAGTCGTAAATAGACGAACAATTTAATGCGCTACCTGATATACGGTTTATCGTAATTATCACTTCATAAAGATAGCTTTTTAAACTCAAATAGATTAAAAATTCGTATTTTGATTTTGAAAAAATTACACTCATACAAATTTATACTTTCGCTGCAGGAAATAGCACTACATTCGAATATCGTAGGGCGATCCTGGAGTTGTAATGGTAAAGGCATTCATCGACGTAGAACAAACCTCTTGTTGTCCTCTGGTTTCCGTTTCAAAAACAACGAACGATAATTGCGTGACAGCGTGCGCTTGGTATTTTCAGCTCGGAGTCGCAAAGACTTTCTCTGTTAGACAGCATGTGACATTTTTATTGTTGTAACTTGGTAATAAAGGGTTTCATTTATCCAGACATGGTTTATGTATAATGGGTTCTGTACGTTTGTTTGCAGAACTGTTTAATAAAAATTATATAATAAATTTGCTTTAATTTAGTATTTTTTAGTAATTTAGTATTGTTAAAGGTTTTTAATTGTGTGAAGCAATACATTAATTCAAATTAACAAAATATGTGACATAATCAAACGGTTACATATAAAGGTCATCGTCATCAACAACAGTGTCATCAACATTTTTAATTAATGATTATAATCAATATAAACATATCATAGATCCGCAGTGACGTCGAAACAAAATATGCACACATGACATCAAACTTACGTCGTAATGACGTCACTTCAGCGTAATATAGGTTAACGAACCTGACAATTAGTATAGGTTATAGTTGGAGAAGAATGAAAACATATACATAATTATTTCGAAACGGGTAAGAACAACGTGCATGCCGAAAATGCCGAAAATGCAAACAAGTAAAAATGTTTTTGTTCATGTTGTGATCACGACTGTTGTTGCTTATTATGTCATTTGTGTTTCAGTCGGCACAATATTTCAATAATGTTTGAAGAGGAAAATTGTACGCGTGCACGAACAAATAAACGTATACGATGGCATTGTAGTCCAAAACATAATCTGAAAAAAAAACGAAATGCAAGCATTTTTTGGACAATGAAAATGAAATGTCTACACATCAAACATTTACCGGTTATACACTAAGTGTTTTGTTCAGACTGTTCACAGATAGAAGCGTTATTAATTTATGCAACACTTACGCGTCTTCTTCAACTAATTAGAAATGAAATATCATTGGCCTGTAAAACATTTGTTTTCCTATCTTACATTGAGCGACGTTCATTCAGAAGACCGATCTATATAGTATTGGAACAGTTCCCAAATGGTTTCTTTGAGGCTATGCGCTTTTTATTAGCGAATATTATCTGCTAATCATATAATCGGTTTATAAAAAGAAATAGTATCCCTATAAGATCATAACATCATACGAAGAGAGCATGAGCTAATTTTATGAGTTTATGGCTCTTCGGTGCGCTAATTTAACGTCTGTACATGTATAGGAATCACATGCAACTTGTTAAACACGCTACCACAATTCTTTTACATTATCTAATTGATTAAAAAAAACAAGGCTTGATTTATAAATATCAGGCATCTGATGTATTAAACTATATGTATCCATAGATTTATTTACTTTTAATCGTCTTATTTATATGGAAACATGTGTTGTTTGAAGTGAAGAATGGTGTAATTAGATTGTAATCTTTCGTGCCGTTTTACACCGTATTACACAATATAATGCGACTGCATGAATAGTCTTTACGTTAACCCTTTGCATGCTGGGAAATTTGTCGTCTGCTAAAATGTTGTCTGCTAAATTTCTAAAATTAGCATTTTCTTTGATTTTTTTTCAAAGAATACTATCAGAATAGCAAACAGTTTGGATCCTGATGAGACGCCACGTTCTGTGGCGTCTCATCTGGATCCAAACTGTTTGCAAAGGCCTTCAAAATCCGGTTCCAGCGCTCAAAGGGTTAAACAATACTCGATAGATGGAATCCGTATTCTTGTAAGCACCAGTACTTGCTATGTTGTAAGGGATTTCTTGCTAGATACGAGTTCGCATCAACACGTCGTAATGCTTTTGTTATGTTTAGATACATAAAGATTGAAGTGCTCAAGGCTAAACAGAATTCTAGTTTTGCGTGTTTACAGAACTATTACTAATGTAATAACACTAAACGTTTTATTGTCAATACTGGCTTCGTTTTTAAACATTATTTTGATAGACAAACTCGTTTGAACTAATATACATGTATACCATTCATTTTATCCGCATATTTTATATATTCTTACAAAAGAAGGAAATGGACGTATATTACTATTATGATCTTGTGTCTCATTGTAATTACTACTATAATGTTTATAATGGCATATTTTACTTCACGAAACCAAGCCGCTTTGATACGTTTCAGTTAATGATGAAGAACATCTTTGATGTTGCTTAATTTATTCTGCGCGAACGTCATACACATATTAAATGAGACCCATTATTTCTCAATAGGAATCTTAGTTCACGTAAAGTTAACTAATCAAAGTTAAATTCCATTAATTGAAAACAAACACAGTTGATGAGGCTTTAATTCGTATTAATTGTTGATTAATTTTTCAAATATTTCTCTAATTTGATAGTTACATATTTGTGTAAGATAAAGACACTGTGTTGTAGAAAGTGTTTGGTTGTACATGATTAGTTGTTGATTACAAAACGGCCATACCTGTTACAGAACAGCAGGTTGTTTAATAACCACTGTATGCAATTTGACAACGATGACAGAGAATAAGCTTCTGTATATTTGTAAACGTATATGTTTAATTTTAAAGTAATCACTGTGTACTATTCGCTGTAAGCATCGTATGTAACGAGACACGTTGGATTTAAGATCGATAGTTCATGAACCGCCCGAAAATATACCAACTACAAAGGTTTCCAGTTATACATTAAACGGTTTCTTCTACATGTTCGTCGTCGTTTTTTAAAACAAGCAGGTAATTGATAAAAAAAAGTGTTAACGAATGCACCGTTTGCTTGTTAATTTACTGTCGCAAAGGAATGTTTTTTTTATGAAAAGGAAACGCGTTAGTAGATGATACACACACGAACAGGGCTCATTATTTCCTGACAACTGTAGTAATCTGACCAGAGCTTTACAATAATGATTATTAGATGGAGCTAATACAATAATAATGCTAAGCTTGCAACGTGTAATTGTTGTTTTGTAATACTAACGCGGTCTGTTTGAGTATTGGTTATAAAGAAAGTGAAACTCTAGTTGCATCAGCATAGACGAGAATGAACTACACCATTTCACGAGGTCCTTTTTCTACAATATACAATAATGAAATAACTGCAAGTTGGAAGTAACTAGCGCATATGAATAATAATAATAGTGCGCGTTTTGTTTAATTTAAAAAAAATAAATAGAAATATGCATTTTATCATGAGATTTCTTAATTAACTCTGTTAATGTATTCAATTCGGAAAAAAATGGCCGATATGTATCAACAATTTACATAATTGCATCTTTAATATTCATATAAACAATAATGTCCGATGAATATCCACTAATTTATTCAGCTCACACCATTCGAACGTGCATGCATTGCTCCTTGTGATATGTACTTATGGATCTCAAATGAATTAGTATCCTCAGTTATAAATTGCTTACGTTATGAACCCTGTGCATAGCATACATTCGATAACATGACTATTAAAATATGCGGCTCGAGGGGGGTCGAGATCTTTCGTTATTGTTACAAGCTCTAGATCAACTAACATGGTAAATGCCATGGGAATTCATATTTGTTGCTACATATTGCATTCGTTATGGGTTTGTTAAGCGCCTGATGCTTTTAAGCAATTAATATTTATCGTTGATTTTGAATACCGCAGTTTAAGACCACTGCCAAAAGGCTCAATGCTTCTTCTATTGCTTTTGTTTCACATGTAAATGTACTTAACTATATATTTGTTAGAAATGTGTACCATATACACACACAGTACAATTTTAGCTGCACCAGCAGGACAGAAACAATGTTATAATATGCGGCCCTTTATTTATGGAAATGAATCTATTGCATGACTGTTTTTGGGGAATTCAAAATCCTGCCATAATTACAGGATAATCAATCACTTGTAATCAAATGCAATCTATATAACCCTGTAATGTGGTTGTACATGTATCGATAAACATGATTCATATTATAGCGGTTTAGTATAGCACGAATGATTGTAGAAATAATATTGTCACTATCCGCAATTCTTTAGTCAAGTAAAGTTACAAATTGACGGTACAATTTAGGAAAATAAATAAAACACAGCAGTTTACATACACAACTAGAACAGTCACTGACAATGATAAATACCCCCTATGTTTGAAATAGTCATTAAACGAAGACTTACAGTTAAATTATATGTTTTTATGACCAACTTGGCAATCTGAAGCATCCATCCTTCCATCCACACGTTATATGTGCATTTTATGACTTTAAGCGTTTGCTTCTTTAATTGGCTTTTATAAATTAACTTAAATGCGTTTTGATATCTAGAATTGCCTGTTTACAGTTCCGGTAATACTATAATAGGACAAATGATAGCAAAACACAATTGACACTTATATTTCATTCAGTTATTAAGTATGGTCGTAGTGCATTTTTTCGACTCAACAACTTCGTTTAACATACTTCCTACGCAATAACAAAATGTGTTCAAATACAAATGTATACTGATAATTCGAACCGATTGATACGGTAGTTAAACAATTGATTTTCATAATATTTATTTTTATGAAAGACATATAATTGATCCATTTCTGTTAAATTAAAAATAAACAACATCTGAAGACCTGATGGAAGTTTTGTTCTATTATCAGATATATATTAGTATACACTGTACATGTTATTGAAAAACGTATCGATGAACGAGCATTCATTACGTTTTAAACGCGTTTTCCTGATTTAAACTTAATAACTTCGATGTTATGTGATGCAAACTTCTTATGTTTTGTAGTACGAGACTTAACACACACTTGATACAATAGGTGGTGTGTGTGTAAAGCAACACAATTTTTTTTAATGCAAAATTAGTTTCAGACAAAATGTTGTAGTTGTTTAAGGTTTTTGTCTGTATTATCATTATTTACTAACACAGAAACAGATATATATATGTTCTGATCAACAGCAAATTTATGAAAGAATTTGTGATGTTGCTTGTACAAAGAAACGAATGCATAACTTTGTTACTCATGTTCATACAAAGCTGATGAAAATAGTATTACAAAACGTATATTAAAGAAAAATGAGTAACATGACCATACAACGTGGCGGCTCGTTTAAAATGCACTACATTGTTTAAACAGAAACATTTACATATAAAAAAATATATCATTATATTTAATATAATATAAATTATAATAAAAGTATAATATAAATATAAAAATAAATTAAATAAATATATATATTACGACATACCATTTGTTGTTCGCATTTTCGAGTGTACGAATAAAATAACACGCAAGTTGTGGTTTTCCTTTTAGTTCATTAGTAATCATTGTGCATTGGTCTTCATGAAGGATCAACATGGTTAAAATTAAATACGATAAATATGTTTTATTTAGTTTATATAATCATATTTGTTAAAATACATGTACATGTACGTTGAAGTTGTTATTCGCAAACACACGATGCACTACTGTTTTGTTTGACAAATATACAACACTAGTAGTTCGATCTAAACTGCACTATTCTGTGAACTATTGGATTTTTGCAATTTGGAGTTTTAGCGTTAATGGACAAAAATAACGTGCCACTGACGTGTGTTCGTGTGTCTGTTTTTGTTATTAAGAGGCTCATTACAATACCATCACGGTTTTGTTATTGCATCAAAAAATAGCATGTTGTCATTAATTAGGTTATATATTTAGTTTGCATAATCATTTAAATAGTGCAATGCCGTACGAGTATGATTCTGTTAATAAAATGGTGTATTTATAGAAGGGCGAATTTAATACAAAAACAAACAGTTGAATATAACACTTGTTTTTTCAAATTAAAGCACTAATTGATAATGTTATTACCGGAAATCAACATGAGGTATTTCACTTGCTTTTATGTCTTTGTCAAACAACATTTATTAAGAGAGAGGACCGAGAAAGCAGTTATAACAGTTCAGATATGTTGTGCAAAAAACACTGTAGAATAATGACATTCATGGAAATTACAATGATGTATGTCATGTGAGTTTATAACGTTGTTGCACATTTGTAATCAGAGAGGACCAACACCGTTTTTATAACAGTTCAGATTTAAAAACATGGACACTTGTAATAAGTATGTGTCTGTATCACAATGTAAGATTTAAACATCTATATACTCACACAATACATGTTCAAACATACCAGCTTGTGTTTAAAATACATATATGTTTTCCTTAATGTTAGCTTAATAATAAAGTTATGTAAATTGTGGTGACTATCAGCTGGTGGACGCGCGTGCAACGCATCAATGCATGTACATATCTGGCAAGTTGATCACATTTGCACCGCAACTTTGTGCATGACCAAATATACATCTATAACAAAAAACATGATGGCCACTGAAGCAATCATACTATTCTCCAACAACGTATCTGGCTGTCAGTTAGGCATAAACGTATTATGTCTGAAACGATGTGGATCTTCACGCAAACTATTCACGTTTGTAAAGGTGGACATTTGGTATATATATTATGTCCTAAAACTAAGTCCTATTCATTGAATGTATTACCATAAGAACGAAATAGTTGATAAACTGAAAACTAAAGAACGAGTTTCGTTTTCATGTATTTTTTTTTTTTTAAAGACTGTAAACTTGCGCATAAAAACGTGTTATCTCTCGTTTAGTTAATTCAGTGTTTTAACTTTACCGTTCAACATGATTGTTTTGGTGCACACTTAGTTATTTTAAACTGCATGCGTGTAAGAAAGCTGGCTGTAGTAATGGCTGTAGTAAATCTAGTATAGTTTGGATCCTGTTGTACTATCGACAGTCTCAGAACAAACAACTATCTTTCTTATTATGTCATGTTTGTGTACTTTACAAACGGCCCGTACTCTCAGCTGCACTTCTCGTGTAATCGCCTCAATAGTTTAATGATGTTTAAAAATCATACTTGCACGTGTGCCCCAAAAATTAACATATACGATAACGTTATAGTCTATGTAATTATCTGAAGAAAACAAATAGTTCTACAAAAATGCAGGCGTGTTTCGGACAATGACATTTAAATGCCTACGCAGCCTAAACTGACATGTTATTATCCAATTATTTCTTAGGACCATTCACAGGAAAAAACGTTATTCATATGCTTAACACTAAAGTGTATTAATCGAAAACCACGGTGTATATTTTGTTGCATACACATTTCACTGAGTGGGATAATGGGTTGACACACTTCTGGTTTCGTAAATACGTAAATACTTATGAGTGAACTAATAAGCTATGAAATTGCATAGTTCTGTTTAAAAAAATGCGTTTATTCAGGAGAAGACCGATCTGGAAAGTAAGCGTAATTGGACCGGTACCAAATTGGTTTCTTTGGGACTGTGCGCTCTCATAAATACCAATTATCGGCTAATCTTATTAAGCTCGTTGACTAACAAATGCTATCAAGAAAACGGAAATTCATTACAACATACATCGTAAGAAGTTGCATGCGGTAACTCAATGAGCTTGGGTCGCTCATTATATCGCGCTTACCTCACGTTTTGTACATGTATATGTATCAAATATAACTTGTTAAACGCGAATTCATTCACATGTACTGATGGATTATACAAACGTAACAGACTTAACAAATAGTATGCATCTAAGGAAACAGTTCAACGTGTATTGATACATAAATATAGTTAATTGTAGTTATATGTTTAGTCATATTTTGTAGACAATATAAAGCAGTGAAACTCCAGCTGCTGGAGCAGTATTGAAATCTTATTACAAACAATTAGTTGGTCCATTATTTATGGCAAGTGACCGATTGCCGAAACAGTACAAAACAGCACAATACAGCACAATACAAAACAACATAAACACAAATAAGAATAAAGCTGGGGTCACCGCCTTGGAACGGTCAATGCAACAAACCTTTTTCGATTTTTTATATAAATTTTGTTCATCTTAATTCGTTTAATATAAACATGTTATACTATATAATAATGCATTTGATCAGAAAACCTTAATTCAATATTCGCAAAATATTAGTGTGATATTTCATAGCATTATTAAATACACGTGCACTAGTCCGGGCGTGTGTAAAAATCATCGTTGCATTGAATCAGATTAACTTATTGAAAAAACAACAAACTCAAGTAAAATACTTAAATAATATGCACTATCTTCAAAGTTAATTCTTATTAGTAAAACATAACGGATATCAGATTATATAGAGATAGTTTGAGGCGTGTCTGTAAGTTTTCACAATCGTTAAAAACATGCTTCATTCCTGGAACCTGCAGGGCTTGCATTTACAAACCCAATCTTTCACTTAAATAACACACTAAGAACCAAGATACATGCGTTTATGGTTGACTATTTACAGGCTCCAAATGTACCTTAATCGATCTATTAATTGTTCTTATTGAAAAATTGTGTAATTCAGGTCTAATAAATCAGATCGTTTTGAATTGAATACCCGGCTTCGTAAACCATGTTATTGTGTTACTAATAGTTTTCGACAATCGTGTGTGTACTTTTAGAACGATTCGACAGAGACATGATCTACAACGACACATGCATGTTGCTATAACGTGGGTATGAGTCAGATAAAGTACACCACGATGTTACTTATACTTAACGAAAGTAGCTGATAAGCGGTAAACATCTCTTATGTGAATGCAGCTTAATATGATTTTAATACGAGGCAGATGTTTTATTTGATTATGTAATTATAAATGGCAATACAAACATACATGTTGTCGTTGACAGCGCGTGCTGCACTACTGTTTGGTTCGACAAATATGCAACACACATATTTCAATAGTAAATGCCATCCATTACGAACATCAAATGAATTCAATGTAATCATCTTTCCTGTGATGTTAAGGAAACAAGCATCTTAACAAACATATTTCACTATTTTAAACTGCAATTTCCAGTGTTAGCGTTCATGATCAAACGAAACGTGACAATGCTTTTTATAAACAAGAAGCGCAGTACATCATGCTTATACAATTTCATCAATACATGACCTGGTATTTTTATTTTTTTATATTAGATTGCAAAATCACTTTAATAGAGAAATGGCGTGTGATCATAATTCTGTAAATTAAATGGACGATTAAAGGCGTATTTAGAGAAGGACAAATTCAATACAACACAAACAGTTTCAGATAAACATATTTTACCCAACCGCACAAAACAATAAAACGATTCCCGGAAATCATCATAATGATGTCTTCAGATTTCATTTCGTCGTTTCACAACATGTGTAATGATAGAGGACCAACTCTTTTTTTTATTTCATATCATATCGTTATTTGCAAAAGCTCTATTAACAATACGATTCCATGAAATCAACATGATGTCGTCATTTGATTTCATTACGTCATGATACATTTGCTATCGGAGAGGACCGATTCCGTTTTATAAAAGTCCAGATTTGTTAAAATAGAAACATATTTATAAAAAAAGTGTATGCAACACAATATAAGATATTAGATATACATATGCATTAACTCACAAACATGCATGTTCAAACATACCAGTTTAGTATACATAATACGTTAACAGTAAAATATAAATGTTGAAGTGATGAGCGTATTTTAACAAACACATTAGCGTTGGATATCCATGTTAATGTTTATGTACCATATGTTGATGGTAAATGTATTCCTAAAGATGTCATAACTGCGATATGGTTATTTATCATTCGTTGATGAACCTCTTTTTTGCATTGCAAACCCAATAATGCATATGCAAGCAGTTTTAGTTAGCCTACTGATTTTCCTGATACTAATGCATTTTACCAAACATATATAATATAAAAATGTCAAATACACGACGTAGTAAAATAAGGTTATCCTCAGGCGATATTTTATAGTTATGTTTTGTAATGTTAGTCATACAATTCAGACATCCATACTGCTTTCCATCCAGTCATCAAACAATTATGTAGTATTGTTATGCGACAAGTGGGATTTTTAGAATGAATTAAACTATGTGGTAGCGTTATTTGTTTATGCCAAAACATATATATAAGTCGCCAACAGTAATGTATTTTTTGCATAAGGCTTTATAAGGCATTCTTGTTATAAACAACAATGCCATCTGGATATATTTACTGAAATATTCTCATTAGGCAGACTGCTGACTGTTGTAGAATATTGATTATATTTCTAAATATTGTGAAACCCGTTGGCGTATGTGGTTAATACACATTTTTTTAAATGTGCGTGTTACATACTACGCTTTGTCAATGGCTGACAACGTATCTTAAGCCATGCGTAATACACAGGTACACATCCTCATTTCCATTCCATTAATTCGATTGATATAAGAACAATTGTATGTTAAAGAAGTATGTATATATCCATGTTTAAACACGTAAGAATGTTTTCATATTCACCAAAATAAAATCTTTTTCAAAAAGACATTTCCCATATGTCTGGTTTAAAAAGCATGAACACGACAACGATCGTCGGAATAAGAGTCTTCTCTGATTTGCATTCCAGTAAAATTGTTTTGGTATGCATATCAGATGTGAGTATTCTCAAATAGTATCAAATATGAAAAATATGACAAACGTGATCTTACTTTTGTATCGTGCAATACACTAAATTTTTGGTATCCAAATCTAGGATTGGTCAAACTCAGATGAACATATAATAAGTATTAAGGCAAAATACCAAATTTGAAAATTATAAAAGGTGTATGTATTAAGTACACACAGCCCACTATGGTCAACACTATTTTACCAATCCTATTTTAATTATTTTTAGTATAATTGATGTTTGTATGACATTCACATGTGTACTTTGGCCAAGCTGGATTTGAAAGTTTTAATCACAGCAACAACCCTAAGTCACGGTGCGTATGGTTGCCGTATTAATACTGTATAAATACTGCGCAAATTTGTACTTCGTGGAGTTATGAAAAGCTCTATATACTTACAGGCTACTTCCAAAAGTGTTAGAGGTAGGGTTGTTTATTTATATTCTGTCGTGTTTTCACTTTTTAAAGACGCTGGAAAAACGATTACGGACCATCCCAATAATTGAAGTACACACATAATTTATAATTGTACGACAATTGCTAAAGTGAACACAATTGCTGCAAAACGTATGTGCAGGCGCAATGGAATATGTGTTTTCACTACGTTTAAAATTGCAGCTAAAACACTCATTTGTTTCGCCTTTATGTTGTTTTATAGATCGTTTAGGAATTTAAGTAGTTGGCTATGATAAAATGCACCGTATAATTAGTAATTGGTTGCATACCGTTTGCTTTGTAGTTTTTGCGATAATTTCAGACTATTGACATATTTAACTAATAAATGTATGTTTTCGCGGAAATCAAAACATTAATAGTATTTTTAAATGCTATAAATAATCAGGTGCATGCATGCATCTTGTTGTACATACAAATTCGTGTTAATGAGTAGGGTAAAAGTACTGTGTTATACTTTTGATTATATAACAGCACTACATTAGCAAGAATCCCAGCTACTCGGTTAATGTGTAAACTAAGTGATGATTTTGATATGTGGAAGATACATGCCCTTATAAATGCCCCTCACTTTCGTCGATAAGCATATATTGCGAATAATCAATACAAATGTATAAATCAATTGCATTTGGACGTATTCAGCTGGGTTCTGCAGGCAAACGCTGCGTTATGGTCTTAATTTTAAGAAAGCTGTCTATTTTATTTGTGTGCGGTTATTCTATTTTGAAAAACACATAGTGTCTGCTATTATTTCCAATGTTGCAGCACGTACGAGTCAAGAACGTGATTGTTGCTGCACAGTTACAACTTTAAAATACACAACATTTGGAAACAAGGATCTGTGGTAGTGTACCCAATTGTGTTTACACAACACCATAATTAAATGTGTAATCTCTGTATTATACCCTAAATAAGTAACACAAATACGTACGAGGCTTGTACTTCGACAAGTATGCTTGATTCAACTTAACAAATAGCATCACTAACAAAAGAACTATATACTAACAAGCATTATTATAACATTGTGAATATGGGTATTTAAGATGATTTCGTCCGACACCTTAAATGTGAACAAAAGCGGAAGTTTTTAGCATTCCTTTCACAGCCTATCAAAATATGTTCAGCTTAAAAATGTTAGTAATTAATGTTTTTGAAGTGATCGTTTTAGTGAATCTTTTAGAGCTTGTCACAGCGAACGGCGCTGATAGCCCTTGCGCACCATTGTAAACATCTGTCTGACCGCGAAGTTATCGCCGAGAAATATTGATTTTTTTTTAAATTAAATTATAAGTTTATGGCCCTCACACAGCGTCCACACAGCGTCATTTCGGCGTCGTCATTGCGTTCCTTCTGCATTATGCATTATCATAGCATGAAAATAAGTTCATGATATCAAAATAAGAGAGAACTACAATAATCGTATTCACATTTTTAAAGTATGATTACCAGACATAAAACAGGAAGCAAAATGTACTGATTGATGGCTTCGAAGTTCTGAGACTACAAAAAACACATGTTGTATTGCAATATTGAAGCAACATGTGGGCATTTAGGTTGGTGACCGGCTGTGTAGAGTACCTAGCTTCACATGTTAATCCGTAGTGAATACTACAATGTTTAAGTATTAATTAACTTAAAATGTGAACTCTATAATTTTAATCGAATAGCAATAGCATAAAATACAATGCGATTACAACTTATCTTGTCAATGGTTCGGTTTAAACTAGAACAACGGATCGCGTAACTATGTTTGGCGTGGTAGAATGAAAACAAAGTAAAAACGTTGTAACTATATATTGTCCTGTCTTAAAAAAATTAAGATACATAATTTTATTTCCAAATCAACGTCATTCAATGTCCGAAAGAAGCGACACCGGCCTTTGTTTATTAATAAATCAAAATGTGTTAAGTTCCGTTATTAAGTTATTTTTTTGCAGAAGAAAAAATGAGACTACGTGTAAACAAAACAACAGAAGTATAAATCTGTACAACGTCTGAAGAAAATCAAACATAGCACTCAGACAACCTTCAACAAGTTTGTGTAAACAAATACAGTTGCCGGTGAGCATCGCTTAGTGCATAACACTGTTGTACTCGGCAATTTCCGGTATTTGACATTTTATTCATTTCAACGTGCATTGTTATTGTCATTTTATGTAGTTTTGCTTAATGAATACTGTCTATTTTAGGACCGATACAACAAGGGTTTTAGTACATTGTATATTGTACATTGTATATTTTAATTGAATTATGGATTTCTCAACACATGCGTATTTTGGTTGGATATGTCCGTTATAAATATTGCTTGACTATTTATATTTATACCGTATTCAAAATGTCAAAAAACAAAAATTGTATTGTTTACTAAATCATTACGATTTGAAAGTATGTTCATCATCATCAAGCCAAAACGTTCAACATAATTCGTTCTAAGACAGCAATATTTCTCATATAATGCGCAAAATATCTTTCTAATAAAATAGCTTAGGTATGTTTTGCGTTAGATATTGCATGCATATCGCGTGTTAAATCCATAGCATGCTTTGGAAAGCCATACACACATTAAATGATATCAACCTATATATATACATAACATAGTATAAGTAAATAATACAGGCTGCTCGATATTCAAATTATCAAATAAAGAGTACATATCGTGTAATGTTCTTTTAGTATCGTTACGTTTCTATTCGTTGATGTTAAAGAAATAAAAAATCTAAACCATGTTTCACACATACTTGTATCTAAATAATTACTCGCAGCAGGGTATCTTATGCGTTCATCGTATGAATTTATAGACTGAGTTTGAAACATCTAAATCCATTTTAACTCCTTAATTAGTCTATAATAGCTAGAACTGTCATTTAATTGCACTAACACTGATTAAATTGTGTTTGAGACGTTGCGCTTTCTATAAACACATCTTAACATCCAATCTTTATATCTTCTTGTTAAAGAAAGCTATCACGCAAATTCAATTAATGTAAACGTAAATCGTCAGAATGGTTGAGAGCTAACTTTATGGGTTTCATTACATCATGTAATTTAATCACGTATAACTTTAAATAAAAGTGACGACAACGCTGCGATTTCCCTTGTACTTAAACATGGTCTGGATACGTCCAAAAACAGGGCCGTTTTTTATTTTAATAATTATATCCTGTATAATTTATCATTAAGTTGTCAATAACAGTGTAAACCTGTGTCTTGTTTAATTGTATATACATGTAGAAGCAGTTTAGCGCTACTTGATTTCATCGTGAACATTGATTAAATACCTTTCTTCATATTAAAGCACTTCAACTTCATTAAAATGTTTGATAGTTTTGATAAACATGGGGTGGATGAGTCGCTGTTATTTATCAACATATAAATTGCATATTAATCTTTAAGGACATTAGTTGTTTAATTGACAATACAGCTATGCTGTTGAAGATGAACGCACATCTGTAAATAGTTAGGTAATACAACATGTTTCATCCATGTAATTTGTCTTAGCGGCTGATACATGTTATTTTGTATGTTTCTCAGTTATATTCCGCAATTAACAATTGTATCCGTGTGTGGGAAATTACAAATTACCGCTAACGGTTTATGTATGGTGCTTTGTATAAACGGACAGTGTATGTATGTAAATAAACACAAAGCATGAAACTCATGGCAATATTTAATTTAAGAAATCCACGTGTTAATCAAGAAACAATATAATAGCGCTTTGCACACCGAGTTTTAAATAAACGACTTAGATGGTTGACATATAATTATTAAATGAAATGTTAAATTGTAACCAAATGATGTATGTTAACTGACTTCGATGTAAAACGCTATCCAGCATTTGCACCCGTATTCATATTATTTGGCTGACCATAAGTCAAACAATAATTCAACAGTCTCTAGCTCTTAAGTAACGTAAGTAACATGGCTAATTTATTATGCAACACACATGAGTTGTATCCGCAACACATGGTGCTCAGGTATGATATTTTGCCGTCTAGCTCAGTTGGTAGAGCGCTGGACTACACATCCGAATATCGCGGGTGCAATCCTCAACCTTCCCACAAAACAAGTGTGGGGAATTAGTAGTGCAATTCTTTCTACACCCCTGCCTCAAATTCATGTAGGGCAATGGCCAGTTACGGGATTTGTCCAATTGGAGTTTCTGTTAAATTAATGCGTTATCAACGTGGTATTGAATAATGATTTGAGACAACAGCAAAATCTCTAGCATTGAGTTGTAGATGTCAACTATACACCTGAATTATCTTAATAAAGGCATTTCTGTAATTAATTGTACTATTAGTTACACTTTTAGTAACTGATGGTGTATGGGATATACACTCTCAGTAATTTCATACCATACGAGAGCGAAGCTCGAGTATGGTATGTCATTACTGAGGGTGTATATCCCATACACCATCAGTTACTCACAGTGTAACGATTATATCTCATCGACTACCTTTTCCTTGGTGTGTTTTATATATATTTATGTCCGAACCGGCTTTCCTTACTATTGTTTTTCATTCAATTGATGACGCAATTTATGACGTATCTCGTGTGACGTAATTTTATGTGTCGAAAATCACTAGTTTATGTTAGATTCTCGGATTTTTAGGACAACAAGTCGGACGTGGAATTTTAATTTTACAGTAAAATAATTTTAAAACTATCAAACGAATCCAAAACGTATTTCGGATTGTGTGTTTGTCGTGCATAGTTGTATTGTAAACTTCGATGGGAATAAAATAACTCGCTCCGAGAGGATTACGATTTCGTGTTTTGGGTCAGGATTGTTAGCATTCAATATAAATGTTATTAAAAGTGTGGTTTAGAATATATTTCGAGAAAGGAATGGAAGAACAGAAAATAGAAGTGCGTATCGTTGTAACTTTATTATTATAAGCATTGGATTAAAGTTGTCATTGAGGTAAGCATGTCGTTTATACTTAATTTAGTTTTTTTATGACTCCTGACGTCCTGTCAAAGCTGAAGTACTGTAGTGTCATCACAGTTTCAGTTAAAATCGATATTTTAATTGGTTTCCAGTACATATGTAAAAAAAATATATAATAACAAGACTTATCTAGCAGCTTATCGAACAGACGCCATTTTGTTTTAAGTTGTGTATCATGGTGTATGGAAATTACTCGGGGTGTACGGAAAATACACCATGGACACGTGACCGCTCTAAGCCAATCGGATTAGGTCATTGTTGTAGGAGGTGAGATATTGTTAAATATCTCATTAATTCCTGCAAGTCGAGTAGAGAGCGGCTAACGTATGTTATTTTGTACATCGAACAGGCTTGCTTTCTATAAGTAAGTATATTACAAGTATCCATGTAATGGAAATGACAACAAACCTGTTAAGATACAAAAATACGTTCATAATTTGAATGTGTAAAATAAAATGGCAATCATGGATCGAGTCAATTTGTTAACAATAACACTCTGAAACGAATGGCATGTTCTAAATGTGTAACGGATGCACGTATATTGTGTCCAAGGTGCGTGTTTTTTTTACAGTTTTCGATTGTACATGTTGACCTCATTCTTAGCACAAAGAAACGTAGTTTATACTATACGCAATTAAAGTCTGTTCCAATGGGATTATAGCGTTATGTCTTGTGCCATTTTTAGAGGCCACTATAGCTGTACGTCAGATCGGCGTTTGATACATACCGTGGTAAGACAGCCTCTACTTTCAGATACAATTAAAATTCCCCTACTGTTCGTTACCCGTCGGACTTTTGTCTGCGAACTTGCGTAAATCCATATGATGGACATAGCAAGGGTTATGGCCTGTTTGGTGTACACATGACATTTTTTAACTTGTGTCGCGCGTAACACAAAAATCAATGTTGCTTCAAAGAAGAAACAACACCAACATATTTATCGGCAAGTTACCTATTGTTCCTGGGTATTTTGGTGAATTTTTGTTTTCAACATAAGTGGGGTTTTGAACAAAAAAGGTGGAACACGTACGACTTGGTGTCCTAAAGACAAATATCTACATGTTCGTTGTTTATTTACATATATTACTGTATACAAGTATATATTATAATACAAAGTACACAATTGTCTTGTCAAAACGATATTTGCCAATGTTATTTATATTTTTATTTGAATTTAATTAATGGTCGAAACACTGTTTGTTTAAGATGTAAAAGTCCATGTGTTATCTATGCGTTATTGTTTGAACTTGATTTATTTATAACGGTCGTAATGCGCTTTGAAGTCGTGTTGGTGAACCATACTTTCTTTCTTTTTCTTTCTTTTTTAGATAAATAATTATGCAATTTGTATTATAATTAAATCGTGTATGTGCTATAAGTGGTACCATAAATGCTATCCCAAGCTATTAAAAAAATATTTGCATTGTGTTATTTGGTTATTGCTTAACAACGGAATATTCATTTATTAATCGATTTGTTGTGTTTTTTTGTTTACAATTTTGTGGCTCAACTTTTGTACAGTGATAATTATATTCCATTTAAATGTTGTAACATAACAGTGGTTAATGGGGGTGTTCAGGGTGTAGAAAGTTAAGGCAGAAGCTCCCTCGAGAAGACAGGCACAACTGGTTCTCACCTGTATCTCAACTCTCACTCTTTGCTACGGGACATTGTCACAACCATATCCTGGTAATCTCTTCTGCTGGCGGACGAAATGAAGTTAGGGGGCCGGTACGTGCTATACGACCAGCTGCAATTTCTTAGAGAGTGTTTGACGCCGCAAATATTGACCCAATTCCCCTGAAAGGAAAAAATAAAGACTAACCAACAGAATACCAAGCCGGATCGACCTTTACCCGGAATATCAGCGACCACGCTATCTAACTCCAGTGTCCAGGATTGATGCGACCCGTTAGCTACTGGACCTAATTCATCGATGCAGTTGGGGAAAAAATGAAACAGCCATAAGAATCTGGAACGTTAGAACACCCCATGCGTGCTGCAATGTCCACACACAGAAGCACTATTGGAATCGCTACCGCTCGGACATCATCGGACTAGCCGAGGTAAGGGGGCTAGGCTTCGGAGAAAAATCAACATACAAATTACACAATTACTGTTCAGCGGTGCGGATTATATACATCACTACGGGGTTGTGTTTATCGTAAGGAAGGAGTAGGTCAACAGTGTCATCAGTTGCATCCCAGTCCCCAGCAGGCTTATTACCATTCGTAGTTTAGCGAGATATCACCACATCACCATCCTCCTCAAGGTCTTCGCATAAACAAGAAGAGATTGAACAGTTAAATGAAGAATTAGAACGAATCGTCGATACTTCTTTAGGTCGTCAGAAGCTACCAATTCACCCTGGTCAACACGCTGCACGGCCTATTACCTAAGTTAGCGGAATAGGTTCACTTTATAAATAGGAGAGAAAACTGTACATTGGTATTGTTTTCTACAAACTTGCTGAATTGCACGCATATAGTGGAATGCATGTTTATTTCGTAATGCTTAAATATTTGTATATCACGCATATAGCGACATGCGTGCCAAAAGCAGATAGCTTATATTTTGATTGCATACATATAGCGAAGTATGAGTTTTTTTGTTTTTTTAATAGCTTGATTTAACGCTTATACCGTTTTGCGTGTGCATTGCTCATGCACATAGCGGAGTGCGTGTTAATTGTTTCTAAAACAACTAGAATACGCGCACACAGCGGAATGCATGTACAGTGTTACTTAACTAGCTGAATTTCACGCATATAGTGGCGTCCAAGATCATTGCGGATTACATATAAATCCTGACGTTTTGCGTACACGCTTATGCATTTGCCTTGCGGCGTATGGCTTGATTGTTTACAAATCATGGAGTGACAATTCATCTCGTACACATTTTCTAGTGTGGTTGCTTGCCGCTTGGTTTTTAGTAAAGGTCACGTTGTGGCACGAGTTTTCTGAAAACTAGCCATGCACTTTCCTATTGTTTATCCACTCACTCGTTTGTTGATCTATTTTCTTTGTCACGACTAAGCATATTTTGCGTCAGTCTCTATTTTATTAAGTATGTATGTATATTTTCATTCAATACAAAAGTTCAAATATAAATGTAGGATCCATACAACTGTCGTGCAAATTAAGACTTGGACGTTTAATTACACGCGGGGATGACACCATATCGCCTGAAATGTAAATGATATGATAGGAGTAAGATCTTAAAATATCTTGATAATGAATACTTTGTTCTGTTAAATATAGGTTGATTTTCGCAGGGTCACGAACATGTAGCTCAGATCCATAAAAATTCATGGCCTATAAGAACTAAATGTAATACATTTTATATCCCTGTTTTATCACAAATTCATCAGATTTGTACTTCACTGGGATAACGTCAATTCATCTCGTGTACATTAAGACTTGGACGTTTAATTACACGCGGGGATGACACCATATTGCCTGAAATTTAAATGATATGATAGGAGTAAGATCTTAAAATATCTTGATAATGAATACGTTGTTGTGTTAAATGTAGGTTGATTTTAGCAGGGTCACGAACATGTAGCTCATCCATAAAAGTTCATGGCCTATAAGCACTAAATGTAATACATTTTAAATCGCTGTGTTATCACAAATTCATCCGATTTTTACTGCACTTGGATAACGTCAATGCAACTCTAAATAATAAAGGACAAAGGCCTTCATGATCAAGGATTTGACTCAAGAATTCATTTGCAAATCTTTAGTGCAGATGGTGTAATGAAGACATTTAAGTCAATTTGAATGGAATCTGCAAATTAAATACAACAAAACTTCGATATTATGTGAAACAGTTCCAGGTCCTCAGACATCATTTATTTCGTTTCATTTTCAGAGACAAACTCTTAACGAAATATTTCTTCCGCTTCTATCCCTTTCTGATATCAATTTTATTGTGTATTGTGATATTGTGTACTTGCCAAAATAAATAAATAAATATGTTTAAACTAAGTACAATTGCTTGGAGCATGATGTCATAAATGAAAAACACAAACTTAAGCAGCATCCTGAAGTAAACATTACAGATAGCCTGATAAACGTATATGGAATATCGTACCATAGCAAGACATCTGAACAAATATACATATACTCATTATCAAGTATTGTTTGTCCAAACATTACCTGGCTAAGGTACACGAACTTAGCGTTATGCGCACAACTTATAATTACGTACTGGTGAAATTTGTATTATAATAGTTGCGAATTTAATTAAATTTAAATCATTGTTTAGAAAACTCCTAATGCTCAGACCAACAAAACCCACAAAACATCAAACACAAAAATACCATACATTTATGTTGATTGCACCACAGATTGTACAAAACTCCGAATCAGAAACGCCAATAATCGGTATCATTTTGCGAGATGAGCAGTTTGAGATAAAGATTGAAATTGAACAGCATCGACTTGATATCATCTCGACTGTGGCCTGAACGTAACNATTCATCCGATTTTTACTGCACTTGGATAACGTCAATGCCACTCTAAATAATGAAGGACACTGGCCTTCATGATCAAGAATTTGACTCAATAATTCATTTGCAAATCTTTAGTGCAGATAGTGTAATGAAGACATTTAAGTCAATTTGAATGGAATCTGCAAATTAAATAAAACAAAACTTCGATAGTATGTGAAACAGTTCCAGGTCCTCTGACATCCACTTGCGAATATTCACATATTTCATCATTTATTTCGTTTCATTTTCAACGTTTTCGTATTAATTTAGTCTTAATGATGTCAATGTGGTTATGTAAACAAATAATGTCGTCACATTGCACCGGAATACCCCATTAGTATGCCTAAACACACACACACACAGCTTGATCTAATGAAATCCTAAAATTTACACCCATGATACTGTTAACATGTCTGTATCATAACTTAAAAACGTCTCGCCGCTTTGCAGATTAAACGCATTCTGCCTTCGCCAAAAAGGCCTGTCTCACATGACACATGTGTATGGAATCAATCGAAGTTTCCTTGCGATGTATATGTTACGAACAGAAGGTGCAAATTTCGCTCTTTGAAGGCAAGAACATATACCATTACAATGCATTCGATAGCCCTTAACATATTTCTGAGTAATCCTTATGATTGAATTAATCTACGTTACCTATTCAGTATAAAAGTTAATAGTCATAACTGACAAGATGACTAAACAATTATCGCTATAGGCCATTCTTTAAACCATTGAATATGTCCAAGTAGTTTCGCTCTTTATATTAAAAAATACTGTTTAAAATAATATACATTTATGTATTACGTAACAATTCTAACAATATTATTTCCATCAAACATACAAAGACAATACCACGGAAAATGTCATCATCCGCTTGACAACACGTGTTGTTTACATAGCATGGGTCATTGTCATAACATCCACCTGTCTTCAATGCCAACCGCCTCTCATGATACTGTTTCGGTCACCAGTGGGACATATATTTGAAGGATAAATGAACACAATTAACATGACGATGGATGTTAATTAAATGCTAGTGACCAAATGTTTGTAGCATGCAGGGTCATACATACACCACTGAAGTAAAAACGATGCTTAAATCTGAGCTCATCTCATTGGAACTATTATGCAAAGGACTGGACGCCTATAACAAAATCCCACACTCATTTGTTTGTTAAGTTGTTTACATAATAACATAGCAATTCTAAGACACCGAATGAGCGAGTATATCACTTAATTTAATAAACAAAATTACCTCGAATTTTTTATATTCAATATACGAATTTAAGTTTTACTTTCAAATTGTTCCTTATTCACTGCCAATTATGTGTAGATATAATCCCAAGGAGAGAAACTATTAAAAACGAAATATTTCTTCCGTTTCTATCCTTTTCTGATATCAATTGTATTGTGTATTGTGATATTGTGTACTTGCCAAAAGAAATAAATATGTTTAAACTAAGTTCAATTGCTTGGAGCACGATGTCATAAATGAAAAACACAAACTTAAGCAGCATTCTGAAGTAAACATAACAGATAGCCTGGTAAACGTATATGGAATATCGTACCATAGCAAGACATCTGAAGAAATATACATATACTCATTATCAAGTATTGTTTGTCCAAGCATTACCTGGCTAAGGTACATGAACTTAGCGTTATGCGCACACCTTATAATTACGTACTGGTGAAATTTGTATTATAATAGTTGCGAATTTAATTAAATTTAAATCATTGTTTAGAAAACTCCTAATGCTCAGACCAACAAAACCCACAAAACATCAAACACAAAAATACCATACATTTATGTTGATTGCACCACAGATTGTACAAAACTCCGAATCAGAAACGCCAATAATCGGTATCATTTTGCGAGATGAGCAGTTTGAGATAAAGATTGAAATTGAACAGCATCGACTTGATATCATCTCGACTGTGGCCTGAACGTAACAACGCGATATGACAGTGTAACGACAGTGTTCAAATAAAACCCCAATTATCAAGGGAAATTAACCAGCACGAACCTTATTAAGCTAAATATATGACGTCAAATGATGTACATAAATTACCATTCGTAACGAATAAATGCCCCATATTATTTTTATTTACCATTTCATTGTATGAATAAGTACGCGCAACACGAACAACCATATGTCTCAGCGCTCTAAATAAGCATGCTAAACGACTTGTTATACAATAAACAATTACAATAAGGAAAACCATACGTCATATATCCATTCAGCGATAGATGAAAACGTTTTATCAAGATGTATTTAAACAAGTGCCGATTAGTGGAACATTTCAATCGCAATTAACATTTCATTAATTATACCAACAGTATTTACACTTAGCCAAAGGTGCCCACTTATTGCCAACCTAGTATGTTTCATCGGGTAATAATCCAATTCTGAAGGATTAGAATGTTTTCTGTGGAAATGTGCAACAATTCACATACTGGTCTTAAATGAGGTATTACCATTTACGTACACAGCTCTGATACACAAGTCCCCACTCTTACACGAGTGTTAATCTTTGAGATCTCTGAGATATGTACACCTTCATATAAATGTATAAAATATGTTATTTCATTTAGTGTCACCTTCATCCTTTAAAATATTCCTTAGTGCATATGATAAACAAACACCCTTGTAATCACGCTCAAAGTGGTGATGTTCATATGTAAACGTATCATTCTTCTGCGAAGAATACAATTCAATGAACATTTCAGTGATTTTATATTACACATATTCGAGTGGTTGTTAAAAGTCTATTTTGTCGAACATTTTTAGATTGCAGTACATTTTGTGTAAAACTATGCAGACGATGGCCAAAGTCAAAGAATTCAAGAACAAAGAAGCCAATGAACGCGAATTGATTTGAAGAAGCATTTCCCTCATGTAGAAACTAGTGTGTTCTTTATAAAATAGCGAATGCCATAAGCTTAATCAGTGCTGACAAAGACAGCTGCTGTACTTATTACATCTTCCAACAAGATAAATCAAGAAAACAGGCTTAGTGCATTAACCTTTAGCGTTGTCATACCGGTCCATTGGATGTGGTATTCACCCTGATAGGAAAAGTGCATATTTACGAAATGGTACGTTGTCGAAATGACATGATTTACTAGTACCTTGAACTTTTAAATTTAGTATTAACGCTCACATTATACATTTATAGTTTTGATTATATTTAATAAAGGAATTATGAAACACCAAACGCATTAGCAGGACAGAAAGTATTTTGTTCAGATACATCAGTATAAAGAAGTGCATCTCCAGAAGCTGCAGTAGTATTGCATTTCTATCATACCTATCATATCTTCGTGGTCCTGTATTTATGGCAAGGAACTTATTGCCAAAACATTAAAGTACGGCACAAAACGAAACAACATATGCACATAGTAGAATAAAGCTGGGGTCACCGCCTTGGAACGGTCAATGCTAAACACTGGGGGTTTAAACCGGTTATAGAGCTCTCAACCTCACACTTGGCCCAGCAATATTCATCATACATATACGTGTAAAGAAAATTTAACCTCATAGCATTGCAACTCAAATTAAACAGTAATAAAAGGGAATTAAAACGCATTCAATTTAATTAATATTTTATTACTCAATGGTTGAAAGGAGACCAGAGCAACAGAGTTACAACTTTTTGAGGCACGATGAAATGAAATTACTAACACGCATCAACTACATCCCTTCTTTATACAAAAAAGATTTCAGAATATAGCATCATATAGTTAATATTTCAGATCATCATCGCGCACCTACAGGAAGAAGCAGCAATATTGGGTGTAAAAGATCCAAATTACCTACTTGATTGTTTATGTGACTAATTCAAAATAAATAAAACGAAGCTTAAAAATAAATTGATCAAGAAACTACCATCAGAGAAAAAATAATTATGAATAAAGTTGACCGATATAAACTGGAGTACATGTACCTATCATGTAGCTAAAACAGTGTCGGTTGTTCGTATCGATGACGTATTTAGGAGGGAAGACACGATGACGTCACCAGTAACAAAATTAAGCATTATTAAAGGGACTGTACTAAATAATCGAATTATCAACGAAATTAAATATTATTAAAGCGACTGTACTGTATACTAGACTTACTAATAAAACCAGCTATGCTTATCGAACAATATAGAAGCAAACATATAAAATTGTCATTACATTAATTATCCCAAATTTTAAGAGAAGAAAGATATAGTGAATCAAAAACTAACAAGCATGTGTTTTTAAGTACATCAGTATCATATCCCTTTGATAAAAAGGAGCTAATTAAATTAAAAAGTGTATTACTAGCATTTGCTTTAAGATATTTACATTTGCGAACACGCTTCAAAACATCTCCATAAAATGATGGTTGTGAAATTCCATTAGTTAAATGCCATTTTAAAGAAACATTATATTTTGAAATTAAATCACTATATTTAGAGTGAAATTTAGCGAATTTACGCCAAAGGTTATGATACAAAAAACCTTGTTTTAACAATTTCTTAGTTAATAAACGATTACGATCATTAAAATCTTTAACACAAGAACATGCTCTAGCGTATCGTACCAACTGCGAAATGTAAATACCATAGGAAGGACCTTTAGGGATGTTACCATCTAGGAAAGGAAAATTCACAATTTCAAAGTTATCGTCGTCCCGTTTGTCGTATAAACCTGTTTTGATCATATTATAATTAATAGTTATATGTAAGTCTAAATATGAAGCATCTGTATTTGATTGACACGATTTATTTAAGACTAGTTCTTTTGGGTAGATATTGAGAATATATTGTTCAAAGTATGGGTTATCTAAGTTCAGTATGTCAACAATGTATATACTTGTTAGATTAAAACGTTGATTCAAATCTAGTTGTTTAGTTTTCGATAATTCTAACATACAATCTTTCATTACAATATACAAATAGATCAGCTATAAGCGGCGCTCAATTAGAACCCATTGGAACACCGATAATTTGTTTAAATATTTTAGCATTTAATTCAACAAACAAGTTATCCAGAAGAAAAGTAAGTGCTGCACAAAAGTCAAGACACGTCCAGATGGTGTATTTATCCGATATCTGATTTGTAAAAAAAAGATATTTTAGAGTTTAAAGCAAAATAAGAACACTTCTCTCTTGCAAATGGTTTTTCAATCAGTGAAACGAGTTTTGGCATCGAATTATAATCAATAATCATGCATATGTGTACATGAATTTTTCATTTGAACGTGTGTTTCAATGACAATAATTATTAAACATGTATGAACAGCATCTAAAGACAAGTTTACACATCATTTAACTGTCACTAGCAAACCATGAACATTTATTCCATTTAATATAAATTCCTACATTTAAATCAACATTCCAGAATAATACATTTATTTATACGTGTGGCATTTTATTTGTATTAGATATTTATGTTGTGTTTTGCAACAGTGTTAAATATTTTTGTTCTAAAACTATGTTTATTATAATAATGCTGCTTTCAGCACATTAACATGATACTTCTTTAGGATCACTTTAATATTCTTTAATTCAGCGTGCGTCCACTGACGAATATGATTTGTCCAGTTTGATATTGCACAATTTTTAAGCAATCGTCAGAATTTGAACATTTAAAACATTATGGTGTGAACAGTCGAGTACAAACTCAATTGGCAGGAATCTCATTGGTTGTTATCATGTGTAATGCGTTTTATTTCATCGTTGGTGTTTATGTTGAGTGTTTGCATTGCGCACACTTCAGTAAAACAATTCATGTAGACTTTAATTATCTACATGTGTGCGGTAATATATAAAATAAGGTAATTTAGTGTAATTATGTATTATTGTTTTTACTAAATTGTAAGACTGCACTGTTTTTAGTGTTTTATATTATACTTTTTCAGGGTGTAATCTCCAACAATATGTTTAAAAAGATACCGTTACAATAAAAACTGTACATGGTTGGGGACTTTTCATATCATATTCCTTCAGATTACAATTCCATTTTATCGTGTGAAGGCTAAACAAGTATCGCTTTGCTCTACGCCTTTTCAGACTCATCTGATAGCACATGGTATCAACAGTCACACACCATATATTGTCTATGCGTCACAATATCACATAAGATAGCACTCAGGGAGCAGATGTGCATGTAGACGAGAAGAATAGGAATTCAATATAACGATAGCCATTATGAACAGTGAATGGTAATTTCAGTCTGGAAATCACCGTGCGGCCATGCCTTTGTCTAATATTATAGAACGTTTGTTGGAAACGAATTCGCAATTTGTCACATCAAATAAAGTGGAATTACCATAACTAATCGTGAGTGCCACGACCTCTATTCACCAATATATAATTACCATACACAAATCAAATTAATAAAACACATTGTTTACCGTATGAGTTTAGAAAGTTTTAGTTATAACTGTTGTGCCACTGTTAGTATCATAATTTCTTATCACTTATTCGTCTTAGAACTGGCCACATAAAATCTATATTGCCACATACAGTATCATTGTGTCTTCCCTTGACACTGACATATATACACATGCTATACGAGAGACGGCACGCATATGCCATAGTTCGTACTGTTTGTTCTTAAATCAGAATGGAGTGATAATTATATTATGGGTGTTACTAAAATCTAGGTTCCATATTTCCAATACTTGTATAACACCAGAAGTTATAAAAGCGCCCTGCAGATGACAATAGAAGTGTTAGCTGTAACATAAATATACATTTGGTTGTTTTGCGTAGACAATTTCCTAGGTAAGTACTTGACAATTATGGTATCCGTTTCTATCATTTGGAATAATCTGTCAACTTATAATTCGTCAAATAAACATTAGAAGGTCAAATTATATTAAATGGTTTACCAACTCATAGGAATCAATATTGAACGAATGTCGCAGTCACGTGTTCTACTGCGGGTATCAACTATTTACGACGGTGGCCGCTTTTTTAATCAGTTTGTATTATAGTTGCAGGATAAAACATGAAATGTTTGGATCATGAAATCATGATATTCTTAATAAAACTAGTTTGAAAGTCATTTCAAAGACGAGTCATACATACAAAAAGACGTTAAATGAAACGACTTAAACATTCCATCAATTGTCTTAGAAAATACTTTAAAATATCGCACTATGCAGAGAAAAAAAAACGTCATTTGTTCCGACAATAATAAAGTGGCCAACAATGATTAGATGTATAACATACCATTTAAAATAAACACATTACATCCGCAATCGAATTTATTAGTTTCATCCAGTTTAAAAAAAAACACACTTCGTTATATATCACAATGTCTAAATACTTCGATTATAATAAATGTTATGTTTTGACATTGAAAACATAAAACATGATGTTTTTTTTGCTGCGTATAGTATGAATAGGTTAATGTAATACATTCACAAGAAGTTATAAAAAAAAAATCCGCTGTTTGGGAGCAAAAATTTTAACCTTATGCCTTTGAAAATGAATATGCCCTTTGACTTGAACGGTGTTCCTAATTCAATTTTCATCGGTTGTTATCAAATACAAACTGACTAAATATATTTGTATGTACATCCGCGAGATTGGATGCAACACTCGTACATTAATTGAGAACTGGGCATTGGCAATGCGGCAATTTAGAAAGTCTGGTTGGTATTAATTTAATCTAACTATAAATATTCATATGGCCTCAAAAAAACATAATCACACAAAAGAAGGTGAAACCAGAAGTATTTGTAGTTTGAGGTACATTTTTTTATTTTCATTTATTTAAGTAGACATACATTAGAAAATCAACTTACTGACTAAAAATTGCCATTGTCATACCTATATCCGCCCCTCTAGTTTATTGAGGAATGTAAATAACACGTGAGGTTGCAATTAAACCGGCGACTATACAATTTACCGTTGTAAACAACTCAAGGCCGCAAGAAAAACGTGGACAGTGCATTAAGGTAAACGTCACTATGAGAGTGTTCTTCCGTATTATTTTATTACACATGTCACACGCAGTTAAAGTACTGACACCAATTGCTGTACCATGTATGTTTCCCAGCAGTTACAATCAAGAAAAGATGCTTAGGTCATTCACCTTTATCGTTTCTATTATCGGCGTCTTAACGAGAAGTTGGATACGTAATACGTGCTTATCGAAAGTTTTAACACAGCACAACACATATTATTCAATATATATATTTGACGTTTATTGTTAAAATGAGGGTTGAGAATGAGCATCTACACATACTGAGATAAATTAAAAACTAGACAATTCTTAATTTGTGTAGCTCGCTTATCTTTTTATACGCCATTTAACAAATATGTATCTTTGTATTGCAAACCTGTACTTTATTTAGGCACATACTTAGTTGTTTTTCCGAACAAATCAGCGAACAATAGGATCGTTGGTATGCAACACATTTACTTTCGTTGCGTGTATTTACTGTACACAACCTACTTTCCAATTTATTATTATTATTATTATAAACCTGATTTATAAAGCGCCCTTTTCATGTAATAAAACACGTTCAAAGGCGCTGTACAGTAAATGAATACATATCATAATCTTGTACAAAACATTAAAATAACCATAACATAGTAAAACAATTTAAAATCTAACTAAGCATATGATAAGAAAAACCTGTAGCCTGGTAAAACAATAGAATCAATAAAATCGTCACATGAAACATTACTTGTATAAATGGGATTAACATTAAAACAACATTAGTAGACTATCCAAGTGCATTAGCAGTTTATCGCAACTGAAGTGCCAATATTNATTTAAGTATTACTTTTTATAAAGCTAATACTGTTTTCTTATAAAATACAGGCATGTTCTACAAAAATGCATATTATTCGCTTTTTCACACAAATATGTATTAATTTCAAATATAATTTATAATATATAACACAAAATAACAAATGACAAAAGTAAATACCATTCTTATAAAAACAATGAAAAAATATCATAATCTTGTAAAAACATAAAATAACCATAACATAGTAAAACAATTAAAAATCTAACTAAGCATATGATAAGAAAAACCCGTAACCTGGTAAAACACTAGAATCAATAAAATATTACTATTATAAATGGGATTAACATTAAAACAACATTCGTGGACTATCCAAGTGCATTAGCAGTATATCGCAACTGAAGTGCCAATATTGATTTAATCAGTTTCCGTAGACCAGCACGAAGTAGTAGGTCTTTAATTTTCTTTTGAAACACTGGAGTGTTTGACAGTCTCTAACATATGAAGGCAGTGAGTTCCACAATTTCGGAGCAACTGATTTGAAGCTCCTTTCACCGTAATTCACTTGTTTGCTGTTTGAGGGTACCAGTGCCATCGATTGGTGTGCTGAACGTAGATTACGCGTTGGTCTATAGACATCTATCATGTCCTTGACATATGCTGGAGATTGGCCATGTACAGCTGTAAATGTAAGTGTCATTATTGTATAGCTTACTCTGTACTGTACAGGTAGCCAATGGAGGTCCTTCAAAATCGGAGTGATGTGACTGTTCTTTGATGTTCTAGTTATTATTCTGGCAGCAGTATTCTGAACAACTTGCAGTTTGTTGATCGTATGCTGGGGAATTCCGTACAGCAGAGCATTGCAGTAGTCCAGTCGAGATGTTACTAGAGCGCATTACCCAGGGTTTTGGTGGCATCTGTGTTGATATATTGCCGAATGCGACCTATTTGCCTTAACTGAGCGTAGGTGGATCTACAGGTAGAATTTACATGTTGATCCATGTTCATCTTGGAGTCCAGGAAAGCATCTAGGTTTCTTACACTAGATGACTGTATTATTTCTGACTTGTCCACTTTCACAGTGATGTTAGAAACTGTATTCTTGTTACTATCAGATGTGAAAACAATTAGTTCGTTTTTTTTCTGAGTTAAGTTTCAGCATGTTGGTATACATCCAATGGGTGATTTCATTAAGACAATGCGTCACTTGGTTAATACTGTATTCTATTGTTGTAGGGTTTGTTGGTTTGAATGGCATGTAAAGCTGTGAGTCATCAGCATAAAAATGTGCGCTTATCCTGTGTTTACGACATATAGCACCGACAGGTTTCGTGCACATGACATAGAAGTTTGGGCCTAACACCGAGCCTTGGGGCACGCTATATGTCATATGCACTGGCTTTGACAGCTCTCCGTC